>KZ808717.1:70099-91748 GCA_000696205.2 Oncopeltus fasciatus
CTCGGTTGAGTTTTTAAAAAGATATATTTTTATTTTACATCCGAAATTATGAATACAAAGTGATATACTTGTTAACAATAGTTATTACAGAGGTACAATCGTAGTAGTACATATAACGGATGGGCAAACTAGGAGAAGTTACTGGAAGAGCTGTAAGAAGTTACCAGGACGACTTACACCGGAGAAATGCAATAAGGAGAGGGTTGTTCGGTTGGAGCTAGGTTCAGAGAGGAGTGGGGGATTCTAGGAATGCTTGGAACAGTATTTGACTTTCAGCATAATTAACATAGTGGTCATGAGAAATATTCTTATGTGTAAGGGATTTAAGATACATGACTTATATATATACATATATGTACATATGTAGAAAATGAGCCACTCACAGCTTTGATATAACTAATAAATAAGAACAAGTAGAAGAAAGAATGTAGTGAACACAAAAAGAAAAAGGAAAAATTACAATGAGTTACTTGAACATCATATCTGTTTATATACTTGAGCTTTCAGTGATGTATTTCTTAAGTGTAAAAAAACTTTTTTTTTTATATATATATATAAGCCTCCTTTTTAACCACTTAGGGTCATGAAGCGAGGGGCTATCTACAGATTTCCATCCCATTATAAATATTCACAGCTCAGTATAAGCTTTTATTTAAAGACAAAAGCTTACCCAGGGCGGGACTTGAACCTGCAGCACCAGGATTGAACGACTCGAATGGATCCCCTGAGCTACCCTGGCTCCCCTAATGGAAAGTTTTAATTAATGATATATTAAATAAGAAGAATGACAATTGAATGGGGAAATTTTACAAGAAACTCATATTTATCTTATTCTTGAAACTATTTTGTTATTTTAATGGTGTATCCAATTATGAGGAAAATAATGACTTAATGTCAGGATCGTATAAAAGTAATCAGGAGTTTTTACTTGTGTTGTATATTTATTACTAGTGTTTTTATTTTTATTATATTGTCGATTTTATGATATAGTCTTATGAAAAAAATTTGTTTTAGAACTTAAGATGGCTTAAGTGAGTTGAAAGATCTTAATGATGTGAATTTACAGTTAAAAATATATATTGAGATTATACATCTAATAAAATCAATAAAACTCAAATATTGTCTCATTTATGATGGAGTAATGGTAATTTTAAAACCATCTAGTTCAGGTACTAATGATGTAGATGATTTGAAAGACATGTTCACAAAGATTTAAATACATTCACAATTTACCTACAAATACATTGGTATGATAGAGTGTAACAATCTCTTGGTTATGGGTATTTTATAATTTTAACCCCTTAGATTTAACAATAGATTGGAACAAGCTTAAATTGAATACGGAACCCAACAGGAACGGGCACAACTTAAATTTCATCAAAATATATTTCATTGTTTTTGGGTTACAATTTTTGTTGAAATACATTAGTTGTGTATCAGTTAAAGTAGAAAAACGGGATCATTTACAACCATAATTTTAATAACACCAGCAAAAACCATCTAATAAAGGCAGAACCATAAGGGATACAACAAAAACAAAGATAACAAAAAGTAGGTCTCAATACATTTTTAAATATACACATATTTTAGATCAATTGGTGTAACATTTTGGTGTGTTTAAGTTATTTTAAACTATCAACCTCCTTTAAATTATTGAATGAACCTCATATGATATTAGATATACTTTATCATCATATTTATAATTTAAAAGTTAAAGCAATTTAATGACCAATAAAATGGCGGTTATTAACATATACCTATACTAAGCAGATTCTCCACATTTCATTAAATATGTACAAAAATAAGAGCAAATGTGACTTCTTTATCTTATAAGTTGGATAGCAATAAATGTAAAAGGGTAGGTCTCTAAGACTGTCTCAGGAATGTTTGAATGGAAAGAGTGGGGGAAGCACTCAACCTCCATAGTTACATTCATTCATAGTAAATTAACTTGTAAGGAAGTTTTACATTTATAAATTTTGGTTTTTTTTCTAATCCTCTCTCCCGTTTATCTGATTTCAGCTAAAATACAATATATAATTCAACAAATTATGCTCATTACAGATTCAGTTTTGTAAATTAAACATAAATACTGAATTTTATTTATTTATTTTAAAAATTGTAAATATTAGAGCTTGTACAGGCTAATATACAAAAAAAATTTAAGTCTATCTGTATTGTTATAACAATAACAATACTGATAGATATCCAATTTTATGAAGTCTATCGGGATTCTTACACGCACAAAATTATTATTAATAATTCTTCTTACAAAAGCCGAGTATCACTCATACCAACTCCAAGAAGATCAAGTACTTCGAGTAGTTATTTGATATCTTCACCACACTACTCCTACTGAGACAATAGCTGAAGAACTCTTAGAGTGTGGGTACAAACCAAAAAGTGTACTAAATTTCCTTGGCACCTGGCAAGGAACTGAGGGAACCTAAAGTGCCACTCCCGCTATTTTTTGTAGATCTGGAGAGAACTACCGGTTTTAACTCCATAAATGACCTCACAGATCTATACCACACAAAAGTAGTGGTGGAGAAGCCTCATTCTCGCCGTGGCATAATTTAATGCCACAGATGCCAACAGTATGGTCATTCAAAGAGAAAATCCTCACAACCCTCTCCCCCAATACTCCTACTTACTGGCCAACAGATGGCAACCGAGTACGAGATCTCATAGACTTTTTTGTTTGCAAAAGCCGAAATCCACTCCAATCCTTTACAACCACAATCAATGACCTTACTTCTGATCTCAGTCCCATAATCCTCACCTTGTCACTACAACCCATCACAAAACCAACTTATCCATCACTGGTGAATGGCCAAGTTGATTGGGATAGGTTCAAACCCTCCTTGAAGATGCTATAGACCTCAGAGTTTCCTTAAAATCTCCGCAAGATCGTGACAATGCTGTACAATCCTTCACCTCTGCTATTTAACAGTCATGCTGGAAAGCATCCAAACCTACTTTCAAAAACCTCTAAATCCCAATCCTTCAAACACCAAACCTCTTCCCATCCATATACAATGTCTTATACTGTCTAAAAGACGAGCCAGAACCACATGGCAGAAAACAAGACACCCATCCGACCACCAAGCATATAATAAACTGAGCCGTTTAGTGACACGGGAACTCAGATCTTTTCACAATAAAGAATTTAACAGTCATCTTTCATCACTCACAATGGAAGACAAATCCCTCTGGTCTGTCACCAGAAAAATCCGCACCCCCACCTCTCCTCTTTGCCGCGATGATAGCACCTGGGCAGTGTCCGATGCAGACATAGCTGAGATCTTAGGCCGTCATCTTCAGCAAACTTTCACTCCTCACCCTGACCCAGAAAACCATTCGAAGAGCACGGAGGTAGAAGAATTCCTTGATTCCCCTCTTCCTTTGTCTCCACCTCCTAAAGCCATCACCCCCTTTGAGGTCAAATATATCCTTTCCCGCTCGCTTAAATGCAAATCACCTGGGTATAATCTTATAACAGCCCAAATTCTAAACCACTTACACAATAAAGCCATAACTTTCCTCACCTACCTCTACAACACCATTCTCCGAACCACACACTTTCCTCTCCTGTGGAAGTTATCCACTGTAATCCACTTTCCAAAGCCTAGTAAACCCCAAATTAATCCTATCGTCCAATAAGCTTGCTTCCCCTCTTTTCAAAGTTCTTTGAGAAGATTCCTCTTAAAAGGCTAATACCAATCCTGCAAGTTTGGTTTCCGAACCAAAAACTCCACGGTCCAACAAGTGTTTCGTGTTGTAGGTTGCATATCTTCCTCCTTCGAGAACAAGCAGTACTGCGTTGCTCCTTCCCCGATGTGTCGCAAGCATTTGATAGGGTCTGGCATCGCGGATTTAAATTAAAATCCATCCTCCCAAGCACTCTTTACTTTATCCTTTGCTCCTACCTAACCGATCGATTCTTCAAGGTCTGACAAGGTAGTGTGCTCAGGCCCATCCTTTACATCCTGTATACTGCCGATATCCCCTCTCATCCTAACATACTCCTTGCAACTTTTGCTGATGACCAAGCAATCCTTTCTTCCGATGCCAACTCAGATACTGCCAGGAAAAATCTCAGACATCTCACTGACATACAGCGATGGTGCCAGTGCTGGCGCATTAAGGTCAATGAAGGCAAATGCTGTCATGTTATGTTCACACTAAGGAAGAAACAACCTGGCAGAATTTACTTTAATGATATTCCTATCCCAAATTCCAACTGCATCAGGTGTCAGAGCTTTCATCTTAACTCTCGACTAACATGGAACACACACACAAAAATCAAAATCAGCTTCTCCAATGTAGGATCTATGAAAATTTAGAAATTTTCAGACAAACATGATGGTCCTATAAAGTAAGAAGAAAAGGAATGGAAATGAGGAGTTTGTTATGTCTGTGAATATTATTTCTTCTGGGATAGGAACCTGAAGGATGTGCAGAGTAGTGGAAGAATCCTCGTATCACTAGTAGAATATCACTAGTTGGGATAAAACAAATAAAACATTCTTGAGGATTTTTCTACAATATGACGATAGAGTGAATCAAGAGCAGGAAAAATAGAGAAATAATTCTCCTAGAAGACAATAATGAACAATTAGGAATGGAAAATCAAGATGAAGAGATGATGGCAGAGGTTAAGATTGCCAGACTTCTGTTTAAACTTTTATAATTTCAATGCTGAATCTATGCACTATAAAAGCAATGTAGACATATTCCATTACCAAACCATTTTAAGAGCATGGAGGTAGACCTAAAGATCAGAAAAATTGACAAAATATCAACTCCATTCAGTCTGCCCGGACAATATTTGACTCAACTAGTAATTAAACAAATATTAACAATACTAAGAAACTAATTATCTCATATACTCACAGGAAGTGATGACCCCTAACAATCAATTTACTTTCTACTCTAACAAAATCACTTTCTTGGTTTAAAAAAATTGGTAATATAAATATTAAAATCACTTACTGCATGCAATATAGGAGGCTTCTAATCAGTACACCTTTTATGTAACTCTCAACTCTCTGTTTTGCAATCACCTTCAGTTGAATTTCCTTTTTAGCTAATTCTTTAGTCTTTGCCATTAAATCAGTATAGCTTAAACTCTGTACAGAAGATGGACTAAAAATATCACTAGTTATAGAATTACGGTGCTTTGATGGTCGTTTTCCATGCCGTCTAAAAAGTAAAGATTAAAGAAACTAATTTGCAATGTCAGTAAAATAAATTTAATTTATCTATTTCAAGATATAATATGCATAAATATCAGAGATAAAAAAGGGATATAGATAAAGAAAACAAAATCAAACCACTCTCAAAGTAATTCTATTAAAGTATAGGAAATTTCAATTGACACCACACATAAACTCAAATATTCACTTGTAAAGTGTTAATTATATATTTATTTAAACAAGTATAACTCACAGAGAAACATTTTTCTATTTTTAGTTATGGTCCAATAGAAGTTACAAATCAGTGATCTCAATGTCTCCTAACATACTACAAAGGTTTTTAAAAAGTACTTTCCAACTTATTCCACTAATTGATGAAACAACATTATTATTAGCTCTAGTATTTTGGAGCCTATTTTACCTTAGGATATCAACAATATATGGCATTTTTCTTACTTGCCAAATAGGTATTGCCATACAGGTCTTCACTCCCTTTTAATTTATACTAACTAATTTTCTATTATCTTATAGAACAAGTATTTCTCAGATGCCATTTCCTTTTCCTCAGCAAGTTGTGCTGACTCATGACCACCAAGGAGGAGCTTCTCCTTTAAACCTGAGGTTTCAACAATTGTAATATGGATATACTCCTCAAGATTCAAGTAATTCTTCAAGGCACTTACTCTCATACTTGATTAGTAAATTACGTACAGCCCTCCTTATCAATAATGGGATTGAACTTGGTAAACTGTTAGTTAACCAAGCTGTGAAGATATGTTGTTTCTCCTTAATAAAAAATATATTCATCTTAAACCTATCTATTCATAAAAAACACAAACCTCAATTTTTTCCCCAATTCATCAACAAAATTAATGATATTTTCTTCATCAGACAAACGAGTTAATGGATCTGCTCCACTGTTTAATAAAAGATCTAGCTGAAAATAAAATTACATTTCAACATATAAAAAATAAATAAACTTATATGAAATCATACAAAGAATTATAAAACTCAGTCATCAGAAGCTAATAAAAGTAACAGATCATAAGCCACTTTTATAAAAGAGGGAAACAAAGAAGACTAATTTTAAATTAGGAGCCAAAAAAGAAAATTAGAAGAAAATATAAGCTGATTAAGGCAGAATTTAAGCCAGCCAGGTGACTATTAAGACACATGCAAACATAATTATAATTACAAAACATAATTTAGACAAAATTTATAATAGATAAGAACATTTTAAAAGATAAATAGTTAATCTTTTCTACTTATATGAGCAAAACATTGATGAAAACTTNACATATTTTTTTTTATTAAAATAAATAAGAAAAGAGCATTTCATAACTAAACTTTCTCTTATTTTTTTATATAAATTATAAACCAGTTTGAAACTGAATTACAGGCTATATTAATTTTTTTTTTCTTTTTGTTTTTTTCAAATTCTGAATGATTCATCTTAAATAAAGTTGTTTTATAAGAAAAAGTTAAGTCTAAAATGATTGCTCAATTAAAACAAATAATTTAATTTAAGTCCCTCACTCTCCATGTTAATTTTAAATATCTTCCTTATTATGCACCTTTTGTAAAAATTTTATAGGCATAAATAGTAGAATATTACTACATTTCAGCTACTACATTTTACACCTGATGTTTTTCATAAATTTATTACTGCAAAGATATTTATGATTATTTAACTTGGTCTTCCTCAAAACCCTAGATCCAGTGTCATCTTATTAGAGCTAACTTTAACTCTGTGTGAATAATTTTTTTTTTTTTGTCTACTACTTTGGGTCATGGAGGAATGAGCTATAAACAAGTAGCAACTCTATTCTAAACACGAATAAACACAGCTTTTAATTTCCGATGAAAGATTGCCCAGGGCATAACTCAAACCCACAGAATCATGAATAGACAAGACTTAATCCTGCCCTTTGGCTGCATTATTCTTATTTTAATTAAGTAAATTAGTTAGCATTTGATTTGTCTTTTTTAATGTATCACTTTATTTCAATAATGACAAGGTAGTATCTTATAAAGTTGCAGAGACAGTAGTTAGTAAATTTCCTATTAAAAAAATTCCCTTATTTGGAAGAACATTTCTAGGGAAAAAGGAAAATCCCTTTTTAAGTTAAGACTTTAGAAATATTTTACACTGATATTCACTGATCCTACTTAGCAGACGTGTATGTAATATCTTGCTTAAGTACACAAATCTAATTTTTTAATTGTGTGAGTATTATGGATGCCAAAAAATATTTTGAAAATGGTCTGTAAAATTTAGTATATATATATATACATTCCTTCTGTCTTCTTTATCCTTTTTTATTGAATACTGTCTACATCTACATAGGTTAGATGACTTGAAGATACCTTCCAATTACTTAATCTTCCTAATTCTTATTCTATTTTTTCTCAATTTACCTTCTTAGACCAAGAGAATTGTAAGTATAATTTTTCATTATTTTAATAATTTCTCACTCGTATCGTATCTTAATTTTACATTTTCTACATTCAATTTTTTTTCCTTATTTTTATTCTAGAAAACACCATCTACCAAAGGTTCTATATTTATTTATTAATAATATTCAATATAATAAATAGGAACTGAGGACATGGCGTAGATTTTGATATCACTATACATCCCTAAAATTTCTACATTGCAAAGAGATATAAATATCTCTAAATTGAGATATTTAGCAGCTGTTTTGGCTTAACAAAGCTTATTAGCAGAAATTTGTTAAAATTTTCATTTCATTTTAGTTCTTCAGTTACATTTTCAACTTAAGACCCATGAGTGACTAATTTTAATCATGGATGGAAGAAATTGAAGTTTCATGAAGGAGCTCTGCTATCCCACTACTTCTTCCTGCATCTTCCTGCAAACCTGTCCCTGCCAAAGCCTACTATCAGCCTCCTTATGGCACCATCTGGGCTATTTACTTTGTGTGTACCACAGTGGAAGACAATGGGCAAATGTGTAGAGGTGGGGTTTGGCGACAAAGTCCTTTCCGATGGCCAAAAAGACCTTTCCAATGGAGTTAAACCTAATCCCTACTAGGGGAGGTTATTTCTTCTGATTTTAAAGTGACAGCCCCCCTCAGACTAGGGACTCTGGTTAGGAATCAGTTCCTTACCACTTACGACACCCATTAAGGAAATGCCGGACAGTCATCTTGGAACCCAGAGAAAGGACCAACTGGAAAAAAAGCTGGACCAACTGGCAACTCCAATTTGGAGAAACAAAACATAAGTAACTCAAAAAGATTATGGTAATATCCTTAATACCCCATAGTGAAGAGGTCTATACCCTCAAGCCCTAAGAATTTTTATCACCTAATAAGAAAAAGCAGCAAAAAAAACCCCTAAATTTGTGCCATTCACATTCAAGCTACAATGGAAAATATATGGTCATGAAGGAATTAAAAATGGTGCATTTGCTAAAATCTTGTCATTCCTAATATAAAAGCTTATAAAAATGTGCTTAGGGAGGCAAAGAATATTAGTAAAATGCTATCTGATTCTTTACTAGTTTCTACTAACAGACAGCAATCTTAAAAAATTCTTTCAACAAATAAAGTCTCTCCGACAACTCTCCGTTTGATATACAGATAGAGAAACATTGCCTGTTAAAACACCTCAAGAGGAGTAATCACTTGTTATGACTTGTTATTAATTCCAACAAAAAAGAAATACTGTACAAACCTATAGACCAAGTGATCAGTATACAGGTAGTATTTCTTTTAAATACCTATGGGTAGTATGACTTTTAGTTGTCCTGAACTGCCACAAAGGATAAAAGCTGCTATCTACCAAGTAAAAGTATGACCCTCTACCATTGTATTATAAGGATCTAAGGTTAGTTGTACACTGTTTCTACAGCCATAAAAAAAAAAAGTGTGACGAACTGTAGGAGTCAATAAATTTAAACTTGCAAAAAAACAGCCTATATAAATCCCTGAGCATATTATCTCCTTCACATAATTCAATTTAATATTAATAGTAATACAATAATAATAACAAAAAATGAATAAACTTATGTAACATGCATAAAACTGATCATTCATGTCTTACAATTCTATTTCAGGAAAAATGCATATGCTATGTATATATACTACATGTGTAGCAAATCTTAGCTATATGAGTTGTCATAGATTTATTTTCTTTTTTTTTTCTTTTTTTTAATGATGATATTAATAGAAACAAATCAACAGATTTAAATAGAACCAATACAGTCTTATTACAACATATTTAATCGCTCTATTTCATTCATTCCATTTCATAAGGTGATTTTGCTAAATTAGTCATTTTAATCTTAAAATAAAATATGAATATTGAATGGTTAAAATTTAAAAAAAAAAATACAACTAAAAAACTAAAAGCGGTACCAACAAGCATATATAAATATCTTTGTGGTGAAAAAAAAATACTATTCTTACATCCGTGATTATTTATTTTGGCCTTGTATAGTAAATAGAAACTGTATTAATCCTCTTTAAATCCATAATTAAAAAAAAAAAAACTGATGATCATTGGAGTTTTTAAGCAAATAAAAATGAAATTACCATTTTATAAGATGAATTGCTCTTATTTGTTCCATGAATTATTAAATATGTCGTTAAAGGATTTCCCCAAAAGTAGTCAAACTTTTCATTTATTTTTATTTTTGAACAAGAAATAAGAACTTTAGCAAATTGTAGATTGCCTTGTGCAATAGCCAAACCTAGGGCATTCAAACCAAAGAAAAAATCACTTCCTGAGTGCCAAGCAAGTATACAGCAGAGATCCATCAAGTACTGAAAATAAAAAAGGAAATGACTTTCTCAGGTAATGTCATCATTGTAAGGGAATAGACTCATAAGAAAAAATAATAAGAAGGTAAAGAGTTTCAGGTGATCTTATGGATTAATAAATAAATTTTATTCATAAGTAAAACTTAATAATACTGACATCTGTTAACTAATATAAAAGCATAATTTTTAATGAAGAGAGGATTGTCAGGAATTCGGTCATGGTGGTTGAGAAATTAAAAACTAATTTTTAACCAAAATAGTTTGTGGCGGCGTTTTCGCTGGTTCGAATGTGGTAAATAAATAATAAATATTTAATATTAAAAATAAAAGAAAAATAAAGAAAAATTGAATATAATAGGTAACAACTTACAAGGTATTTTCAGCAGACAGTTCGATCCTCTCACTCATCTGCAGTTTTTCCTCCAAAGCGGCCCTGAAATTAAAGGTCTCTAACTCGGCCAAGAGAAAAACCCAAAAATTCAGAGCACTTACCTTCTGGGAATGCGTGGCAGCCGTGAGTGAACGAAGAGAAGTGGACTGTATTATGAATTGGAGGCGCATAAGGCGGCACGAAATACTAAGACTTTTATACACCGAATGGATACTTTAAAACACTTTGTACTACTACTGGAAGCAGGTTTCTGGAAGCTGGAAGCAGAGTTCTCCGATGAGAGCTGGGAGCAGAGTGTCTCCTGTGAGAGCTGGAAGCAGAGTGAGAGTTGGAAGCAGAGTGAGAAAGAGGTAGGGGGACACTGCATTTAGGCGATAAGGGTCGCGAGTCCAGGTGAGTCAGCCCCTGTGCCGAGATTAGGGCGCTCGGGACTGATAAAGGAGGATTACGGCGTGAACATAGTTTTTATTTTAGCCGTTTCCACCTGAATTTCAGGCCTTCATCAGGACAAATAGGGTGATGGGGAGATAGAGAGAGACAGTGCTCAACTGAATCTACATTATGTCATGGATTCCCGACAATCCTCTCTTCATAGAACTTGATTGTCAACTATTCATTCCACATTGACATAATTTTTAATTTTAAAAACACTTTACCTTTTTCTTAGGTACATAATCAGCATCTGGCCTGAGAAGAAGAGCATGAAGTGGAGTCATTCCTTCATGGCAAGTTCCAGGCCTCCCATAGGTTAACAAATATTTCCAATATTCTTGTCTGTAACCTTTCTGGAAAATTATTGCTATTACTTTGTACTACTATGTTACTATTGTTACTAAATGAATAATTTGTTACTATTATAGCATATAATAGTAATATAATTATTATAATAACAATATTTTTTTTTCTTTTTAATTATGCTTCAAGTACATTTTCATTTATTGAAAAAGGTATTTTCAATATTTGGCAATGTTTTTTATTTTACAGCTTACTGACTCCATCCTTTTGAAAAATAATTAGTTTTCTTAAAAGAAAGATTAAAACCTTTGGTATTGAAAAAAAATGTCTGAAACTTTTGGTAATAAAAACAAACAAATTCTAATATTGATAAGAACTTTATCAATAAGTTGATAAATGAATACCTTCATTTATAGTTCATTTAGTTGTCCCTAATACTTCTCCTTATCATTTTCAAAGAAAAAAAAAAGAGAGAAAGAAGTAATTTATTATTGGACCTGCACAATATTTGCTATACACAATAAGTGGAAAAAAATATTGAAATTTAATAATTTGAGAACAAAATCTTATAAAAATATACAAAGAAATTCTAAAAAGTAAATAAGTTAATTAAAAGGGAGCTTTTGAAGCTCGAAGTTCTTCCTTCATTTCATTGTTTTTCACAAACCAAGGAAATCATAGAACCAAACAGAGGATTTTCAATGTTCATCTTGTTTGTCCAAATCGAAACTGTCAATCCATAAGTTATAAGTGGAATCAGTATCGTTTTGTACATTACTACACCAGTAGTAAGTTTCAGTGGTGATCCTATATAGTAGTGAGTAGAGAAGTGAGATTCTGGCTTGTACTTCTGTAACTTTCTTGTTGGTATGATAGTTGAATGTCAGTTTAGTGTTGAAGTGTAGTCCTAAGTAACGTGAAGTGTGGTCCGCCTATCTGTTTCCACACTTTATTAACTTTATTTTTCTATCTAATATTAATAAATAATCTTTCTTCCATAGTATTTCATTATATCAGTTTCAATTTTTTTAAGAAAAAAAAAAACAGGTTAGGAGGGCACTGGGAGATCAGACAGCTGAAGGTACTGTGTGATCTTGTAATACATCCTACTGTGATCTTATAATAGATCCTATTGTGTATCTCTGGGATCATTGATATCCTAAAGAATTATACTATCTATAAAAATTCATAACAGACACTAGCACACATCCCAAAGAAAGAACACTACCTATGCTCTTGTTTATTCAATTCAGTTTAATTAAATATTTTATGATTACAAGCCAACCTGAGCCAAAAAATTTACTGGAAATAGGAAAAAGTAGCAGTTTTTAGAAAAAAGAAATACACAAAAAATAGTAGGATTACATTATATCAACATAATAGGAATGCTGAAATAGTATTTTTCTGTCATGATTACTCCTCTACTAAAATTAAAAGATATACTGTCAATTTTAAATGCCCATAAACAATGTTAAAATATTCATAAATACTCTTTCCAGGCTTGACCAAGATGACAATGTTAAAATACTTTAATTTTAAACATTTTTGCAGAAAGTGATTATTTAGAGAAAGTCTTGAAAAGAAAACTGTATTAATAGAACTAGATATTTTGGCCTACCTCAGTTCTTAAAGACGGATTAGCTCCATATTCCAAAAGTAGTTCAACTATTCTTATATTCGGACGCAATGGTTTCACAAGAACAATGACATGAAGTGGTGTCAAGTGGCCAGGCTGGAAATTATTTTTTTCATTAAACATAAAATAAAAGAAAAAAAGGAACAAGAAATAGTTATTGCCTCTATATATTAATATGATCTTTTATTCAATCATTATAACTAAGGTTAATTAATATCCTAATATCCATCTTACTTACTGTGACTTGTTCATCATTTTCAAATGAAAATTCTTGTATTGTAACTTTATGTCCACTTCAAGGCATTTACTCAAATTCCTGTTATCAAAGTTTGGATATTGAAATTTAGTGGTGTGCTTAAAAAGAAAAAAAAAAGAAGGTGGACGTAAAATTTCAGTGAACAAGATGAAGAAAATATTATAAAAAAAATTAAAACCAGTCCCACAGTAGGCCAATAAAGGCCTAAAGGGAAAATACATGTAATTGTATTTGTTCTCGACCTGAGCACACTAGAGAAGGTGTTGGACAGCACACCGATCTGGCAACCTGATTTTTTCCCATTCAATGAAGAGAATGGGATACCCAATTAGAGCTAGGTATTCCCTAGTAGCACACCAGGAATGCTCTGGATCATTACAAGCAGGAGCACAGAAAAAAAAACTTACTGTGCAATGTGAGCATTGAACCAGGGAACTTTACCTTTGACCTTATATTCTCCGTCTTCATTGGTTTCTGTACCTCCTCTCCCGTTGGCGAGCGCTTTCGGACATTGTCCATCTTTTTGGCCGACTACATGTGGTCACTGTCACTGTCTATATTCAGTTGAATACGGACCGTGACAGTGAACGTGTGTATTCGGCCAGAAGATGGACAGTGTCCGAAAGCGCTCGCCAACTGAAGATGGTTTGCAGAAACCAATGAAGACGGAGAATAGAAGGTATGAGAGTTCTATATTCATTGGTGATAGAAATAATAATAACCCTTTAGATTATTTAACTTTACCTTTGGCTTAGGAGTCTAGTACCTTAACCACAAGACCACCCCGCTTCTTTGAAATTAGTAATAAGCCATTACTTGAAAAAAAAAAAGAAGAATGTAACTAAAAATTTAAATAATCAGGAGATAAAATAATGGCTGAAAATGAAAACAACTGAAATATATTTTGGTAAATTAGTAGATGTTTTTTGTTGGGGTTCGGTCAAGGTTGATACAAAAATACAATTTAAAAATGTTTATTTAATGGATCAACCTTGATTGAAACCCAACCCCAACTAAAAACATCTACTAATTATCTCTATGGTCAAAAACTCTCTATTTGAATTCTTTGGTAAATTTCAGACAGTATAAGAAAAGTGATCATGGATAATTTCTTTATGATAATTCTAGTTGCCAAATACTTAGCCAATACCTTTGTCACTATTTATTTTTTTCTTAAATTAGACCAAAACTCAGAAATCTTGCTGTTACAAAAGGGATACAAACAAAAAGGATTCCAAACTACAAATGGCTAAAGCTTCATAAATCACATGTATGATTTAACTTTAAAAAGCTAAAGTTACAAGTTCTAAGAGTACTAATTGTGTTTACTATAAGAATAAATAAAATAAGCATAAAGTTGAAATTTACGAAATACAAATTTTCAATTATAAGGGATAAAAATTGTTAAACTTTACTTGATAATAATCATATTTAATTAAAGCTGAGTGCTTTTGAGTCTCAAAATCTCATTCTCAGAGCCCAGGAATCTTTCAGACTAAGAGTCCATTACTTAAAGGCTATTACTAGATTTTCGCCTGAAAGATTCCTAGGCTCCTAGAATGAGACAATGAGTCTCAAGAGTATTCAGCTTTAATTGAATATAACTTATCGAACGAAGTTTAACAGTTTTATTCCTTATAATTGTATAGCTTCACTCCAGTTCATTGGAAAAAAATAATAAAAAAGTAAAATAAATTTTTAACATTTCTAACAAAAATGAAGGAAAGCAGAAGTTAAAGCAGTGTTAAGTATTAGTATAAAATGACTGGGGATTGTTCTAAATGTTCACGTAGGCTTCGACGGTCGTCAGATGTATTTACCGTACCGTAAATACCACCTGGTGTATAAAACATGGTATTTATATACCACCTGGATTTAAAAAACAGCTCTCATTCTCTATTCAGCCCTGAAGAAGCCATCACATGATGTGCGAAAGCTCGGCAACTATCAACAACTTGACACGGTCCAACCCGGAAAAAGAAACGGTAAATACATTGTTCTAAATGTTTGGAGGCACCAATGAAAAGAAAAGGTAACTTGCTCAAGGATGTTCACGTAGGCTTCCATGGTCATCAGATGTATGTACAGTTTCTTCTTCCGGGTTGGACCGTATCAAGTGGTTGATAGTTGCCGAGTTTTCGCACATCTTGTGATGGCTTCTTCAGGGCTGAATGGAGAATGAGAGCTGTCTTCAAATCCAGGGGTACTTATACCCGGCACGGTCCAGTCCTTGGGCAAAGCCTGCCTTCCCATTGGTTGATCCTGTCTTATGGCGGCTGGTCTCCGGAGTAGTCAGGTAGCTTGTCACTGATTGGCTGGATCCTCTTGTCGACTAGTGCTGGTATCCAGTTCTTGCTGAGTCTGTATCCGTCTTTCCTGTTGATATTCTTTGGATTCTTCGTTATTTCGATGGCTTCTCTGATGGTCCGTCGATAGTAGTTGCCTTCCCGGGCCAGTACTGAAGCGTCTTCGAATTTGATGTGGCGGCTGGTGTTGGCGAAGTGTTTTGCTAGAGAAAATTGCTGTGCGCATGTGTTTGATGTCTGCGATGTGTTTTTTTAGGCGTGTGTCGATCGTCCTTCCGGTTTCGCTGATGTAAGAAGTTCCAGAGGAGCAGAGAATCTTGTATATTCCTGGAGTCCGAAGTCCAAGCTTATTCTTAGGTTTCGGAAGGATGTCTGTTATTTTTCTGTCCGTGTTGAACGTTGTTGTTATCTTGTGATTCTTGAGTATTCGGGCGATATTCTCTATTGTCCCTCTGACGTAGGGGATGGTCACTTGTCCTCAGAATTCTTCTGCTTCCCGCTCTTTCTAGTTGCGCTGCCCATTTCACTTCCTCTGGACCTTGCCTACAGTGTTGCGGCCGTAGCCATTCTTCTGTCGGTGTAGACTGAGTGGCTCAGGAGGTGACCCTTCTTTTTCACGAGGACATCCAGGAACCGTAGTCTTCCTTCTTCTTCGAGTTCAATGGTGAATTGGATGTTCTCGTCCACATTCAAGTGTTGTAGGAACCCTTCCAGCAAGTCTCGGCTGTGTCTCCAGATCACAAACGTATTGTCGATGTGCCGATACCAGCAGACCGGCGCTTGTGGTGCAGAGTTGAGAGCCAGAGGTCAGAGGGACAATAGAGAATATCGCCCGAATACTCAAGAATCACAAGATAACAACAACGTTCAGCACGGACAGAAAAATAACCGACATCCTTCCGAAACCTAAGGATAAGCTTGGACTTCGGACTCCAGAAATATACAAGATTCTCTGCTCCTGCGGAACTTCTTACATCGGCGAAACCGGAAGGACGATCAACACACGCCTCAAAAAACACATCGCAGACATCAAACACGGACGCACAGAGAGGTCAGCTCTAGCAGAACACTTCGCCAACACCAGCCACCACATCAAATTTGAAGATGTTTCAGTATTGGCCCGGGAAAGCAACTACTATCGAAGGACCATCAGAGAAGCCATCGAAATAACGAAGAATCCGAAGAATATCAACAGGGAAGACGGATACAGACTCAGCAAGAACTGGAAACCAGCGTAAGTCGACAAGAGGATCCAGCCAATCAGTGACCAGCTACCTGACTACTCTGGAGACAGGATCAACCAATGGGAAGGCAGGCTTCGCCCAAGGACTGGACCGCCCCGGGTATAAGTACCCCTGGATTTGAAGACAGCTCTCATTCTCCATTCAGCCCTTGAAGAAGCCATCACAAGATGTGCGAAAGCTAGGCAACTATCGACAACTTGACACGGTCCAACCCGGAAGAAAAAAACTGTACATTGCTTAAGGATGTGCTGAAGAATGATTTAAGAACTTGAATTATATTTTATCTAACTATATTTCATATCACTTCATAAGAAAATTTAAGTTAGATTAATGAGAAACCTATCAAAATCTAATCGGAGTGGTTCTATAACCATTTTAGGTCTATAAGATATAAAAAAGATATGTGTGTATATGATAAATTCAAAAAGAAAATTTGGCTTTGCTTAAAGGAATAACAACATTTGTTTCCTACTATACTACATAATTCAGTACTGTAATGTTTGTTTTTATGTTCCTCAAATGAAAAGATAAATATATAGAATTAATTCTCACATCGATATCAAGTTGTGAGTTGGGGTTAACCCCATACTTGAGAATACTTTCCACAATGTTAACATTCTGAGTAAAAATTGACAAAGTAATTAAAGGAGCTGGTGTTACTGATCCATTTACATCCACTCCAACTTCTAATAAGAGGCTAAATGTTTTTTCTATTTTCTTCATTCTGTAAAGGATAATGATAACATTAAAGTCTTCAAGGAAAACAATATCCTTCAAGAAGCATTTGAAAAGAGGGAAATGGTAATTTTAATTTCACTGGATATAAAAAGGGCATTTGTCAGCGCATGGTAGCCATCAATTTTAAATGCTCTGACAGAGAAGTAATGTTCAATAAACCATTATTGAAGGCATTAGAAAGAAATATGGCAGAGTGCCTTGGGAACAACCCCTCTACAGTGGATGGGCTGTTAAACTTTCTTAAAAAAGCAGGTATAGCCCGGAAAATCTAAATTAAAGAATGAGATATTATTTATTATTTTAGTTAATAATAATTTATTTATTATAATTTATTAAATATATAATAATATTGAAATAAATAAAAAATCCTGATTCCTGTATTTTATTAACTGATTTATAGTGGACATATTAGGGGATGTTTATAGGGCGTAATAACCTAGAAGTTGATTGCCCTACAATCTACTGCTACTACTACCTCTTTAAATTGGTCAAAGATTATTTAAGAGATTGCTATATATAAGATTGCTTATAAGAGATTGCTTATAAGTGTAAAATCCGGTTCTATTAATATGATGAGGAATCAAACACTTGGTACACCTCAAGGCTCAAGCTGCTGCCCACTGTTATGGAATCTCTCAAACTCACTTCTACAGAAATCATTTCCACGACACGTAACTGTACTAGCTTTTGCAGATGACATACTTATAATCATTAAATCTAAATTCTATTAACATTTACAGACACTTATACATACTGTAGTAGACACAACAAATTCCTGGGCAAATACTCACAAACTAACTTTCAACGCACAAAAATCTCATTACATGATAGTTTCAAGACAACAAACAAACACCTGAACTAACTGTCACCAAACAAAATACACCCGTACAAAAAATATACTGAATGAAATATTTAGGAATAACAATAGACTCAAAATTAAACTGGAAGAACACATTGACACTCAACGAAATAAACTAATTAAAATTATAAACTATTTATCTATAGCAGCTGGGCCACTTGGGGTCTTAGGACAGAAGCCCTCGATATTTTGTAGAATTTGCCATTTAACCCATTCTGACATATGGAGTCGAAATCTAGTATCCTGGCTTAAAGAAAAAACACATCACCAAGCTTGAAAGATCAAATCAAATTCTCAAAGATGTATTAAAATTTAAGTTAGGATCAAATTGTGCAAATAACCAGGCTGAACAATTCGACTTTCTTTAAATCACTTGAACACATACAAACATTGGGACTAACCAATGAAAATAATTATATACTTACTGACAGCAAATCTATGTTAGATGTGATCACAAACAGACAATGCAACTACTCCATAATCGAAGGAAAAAATTTACCTATTGTCTGTAAGGCACAAAAACAATTTTATACAACTTACAAACAATAGGTAACAACCGAATTAGTTTTGCTTGGATTAGAGGGCATTCAGGTATACATGAGAATGAATTAGCTGACAGAGCAGCAAAGTCTGCATTCAAAGATCCTTCCCTGACTGTGTGTTACAAACTTATCTCAAAGCAACACCTAAAACATCTATTACACGACTGTTCGTTTGTTGTGTGTACTATCCCATCTTGATTGCCAATTTATTAAGGCCTGTGCCTTAATAAATTGGCAATCAAGATGGGATAGTACACACAAATCTAGACACTTATACACATTTGTACCTGACATACAGACATACTATAAGAAACTAAATACATGGACAGACTTCTACCTGACTTAAGCTATTACAAGACACAGTACAGTCAACAACTATTTTTACAGATTTAAAATAAAAGAATCTCCTCACTGCCCTTGTGACTTTACACAGGAACAGACATACCAACATTTGATATACGACTTACTTACTGACTACAGGACAGTAGAACAGTTCTTGTAGACTAACAAGAAATCTACAATATCTGCTCTAGTAGACCATTGCATCCACAAATAAAGCCAATTTAATGAACGAAGAAATTATTCAAAACAGGAGGATAATAAACAGCAAATATTTTTTGAGGCAGTGCATATTTAAAAAAAAAAATTTTTTTAGTATTGGAACTATTACATTTTAATTTGATTTATACATTTATAATTTATTTGTAAATATTTCTTATATGTTTTTCCTTGTATTGGTAGTGTTTTATTGTAGACTAACTTTGAATGAGGAAATATACTTTTCTATTCGATTCTAATTGGGACATGTATCATAACAAGTCTAGATAGGTTTTAAAAATTTGGGAAAGGTGCTCAGCAAATGTTTTAGCAATATCTTGATCTGTTTTGACCCAAGCATTATCTGTTCATCATAGTCATAGCATAAAATTTTATATTTTATGAAAAAATGATCATTTTTTTTTAAATCCAAGAGATTTGTCAAGGTTAGTGAATTTGTGTACTCTGAAAATATAAGGTTTATTGCATTGACTTAGCACTTCATTTGATTTCTTAGAGAAAATAAACCAATACTCTCATTGTGTACTTTTTATGTAAATCACTTGTTAAAAGTTTGTTTTCTTTATTTTAAAGTAAAAATAATATCCATTTTAAACTAAGTAATTTATTTTTCTTCAATAGTCAGAAATCAATATATTGTTGATCAAAAGTCCTAAAATATATTAATCACTCAGATTCAGTCAATTTAAGCAGACCAAATTCTTTTTTTTTTTTTTTTTTTAACAAACTCCCTTGAACTCACCTACAAGAAATTAATTAAAGAAGAGACATTACCTAGTTTTCTTGTCTGCAAAATCCATATATTCAATGCCAGAAACTCCATCTTTTGGATAGAGAGTAATTATTGACTCAGCAGACAGATCTGATATTACTTTATTATGAGAGGGCATCGGACTAAGATCAAATATATACTTTGTCTTCTCTCCCTCTATAAATAAATTTAACAAAGATAATAAAAAGTTTATATTATAAAAAATATTTCTATTTGTGTGAGTATGTGCGTATAACCATTCATGAATGAGTGTTTATTTTTGTCTTTTATCTTTTTTTTTTTATTAGTTTAGAAAATAGTTACAAATAATGAATAAATTGTATTTAAATGATGCATAGGATAATATATTTGTTTTATTAGACTAATTGTATTATTTATGAAATCATCATTTTTATTTGAAAAACACCCATTATTCGTAATTTATTCATTAGACATTCTTTTCAGGGTCAAAGGAATTGGACAACAAGGTTACTGCTGAGAGAGATATGCACAGGAATCTCCTTAACTCACTCTACAGAGTCACTGGGAATACAAGGAATATATTGTCCTGGGGTGACTTATCTCACATTAGATTAGGATGTGGGGGTCTTCATTGAAGTATATTACCATCCCTTGTACATTAAGGACCTTCTGGTAAATAATCTAAAAGGTTATTTCCACCACCAATGAATATAGAACTATCATACCTTCTATTATCCGCCTTCATTGATTTCTGCAAACCATCTTCTTCCCCAGAAGATGGTTTGCAGAAACCAATGAAGACGGATAATAGAAGGTATGATAGTTAAGGACCTTCTCTTTGAAAAGGCTAGTTTGGCTAAAATCGAAAAAGGGAGAGCCCTCCGTCAGGCAAGTAGGCCCCTGCTTCTATTCATCATAAATGGGCAACATTAATATTATTATAATTATCAAAATTTAAAATTACCAAAGGAAAACCGAGCAAACTAAGTTTTTGGCATTCACCTAAGCACTTATCACCATAAACACAACACAATTTTTAATGAGCCTGTCCTACATTTTTCCCTTTTGGCTGAATAGATGAATAAAACTGCCTTTACAAACATATTCAATGTTTTCTGGAAGAACATATTACTTTGTCTCCAACCCCCTGCATGTGGTGTGCAAAATCAACATTGTTTCCATTATCTTACTTCAAATTCTATAAGCTCTTGTTTTTATTTTAATTGATTGGATATTACTAAAACTGTACCCATGCAAATACACACAAACACAGAAATAAATAAAAAATAGTACAAGGTGAAGTAATAGCATTATCTTGACAGGGACACTAGTGCTTTACAAGCAACTTTCACTGTTTTTGTTATCTGGATAAGCTCTTGAAACGTTTCATTTTGTTATATGCATTTAACATTAATCTCCTAATTCAAAATTCATATTTAAATTCTATCTGTTCTGATTCTGTCCCAAATTTATACAAACTCATTGAACTTGATAAGGGGTCCAAAAGGAGTTTAAGGATTGTCAAGGAACGAATAATGATGAGTAATGTTTAAAACAATTAATGAGAGGGAATAGAATATAAAAAACTATCTGTCCCAGCCAGGAATCGAACCTGGATCTCCTGCTATCCGGGCCGGTGTACTTGCCAGTTATACTACCAGGACTT
>KZ808717.1:97855-132147 GCA_000696205.2 Oncopeltus fasciatus
ATATTTAATTTAGTTGTGGTATTTTATCCCACGTAAATTTCAAACAATTAATGAGAGGGAATAGAATATAAAAAACTATCTGTCCCAGCCAGGAATCGAACCTGGATCTCCTGCTATCCGGGCCGGTGTACTTGCCAGTTATACTACCAGGACGCGTTAGTTGAACCTTTAAACATTACTAAAATTAGTAATGTTTAAAGGTTTTAGTTGGCATTAGTATTTAACTTTTCTTTTTTTTCATTTGTCATGATAGGGTCCTATATGGGATTAGTGAAAAAAAGTGGTGCAAAAAGTAATTAAATTCATTGCAAATTTTATAATTGCTGGTTTAGTATTTTTTTTTTTTTGCCTGATAAGGTCCTAAAGGGAATTTTGTTAGTTAATTCATTTTGAACTAGACTACTGAGCCAAGGTCCCAGATTCAATGCTTACAGTGCACAGTTGGTTTTTTTCTTAATGTGCTTCTGTTTGTAATGCTCCTAGAAAACACCCCGCCCTAATTGGGAACCATTCTTCATAGAATGGGAAAAAAATACATCCTTAACACGCATTTGCTTCCTGGACCTATATGACCTGTTGCAGGACCGGTTTTTTTTTTGTGTGTGTGTGTGTGTGTGTGTGTGTGTGTGTGTGTGTCATAATCCATTGTGAAGCAATGGGTCTGTCAAAGAATGGGTTTTATTAAGAAATATGACATGGCTTTAGTATATTTTAAAAAATTTTCATAGTAAAACCATTATCAAATTTTCAAACTCCTCACATCTATTTATTTTACTTAAGAATCTAGACTTGTGAAGCATAAGTAAAAATTAGCCTTAAACCTTTGTTTCTCTGGTGATAAGCACAGGTTGGCTGTCATGATTTATAAACTGATTTTGAGAGTCAAGTTGTAAGATGAGTGATAATCCCATATACATACACTTTTGAAATACTTTCTCACTATTTACAATAGTTTTTCTCACTGTTCACCAGCAAGAATTTAAATTTTATCTCATTAATCACTGGACCACGATTCAGTGAAGCAGACAATACATCCTTCATAATTTTCCTTGACCTCACCAATATGTTATCTACCATAGATAAAAATTTTGATGGAAAATATTGGAGGGGATGATTCCCTCCTCCATATCACTTTAAAGTCCTGTCCGTTATTCTACCCATCAGATTATACTTCATGGACAATGGAGAGTGAATGGTTGGGAAGCATCAGACAGGTTTCAGGAAAGAAAGGTATACTATTGAAAAAGTATTCACTTTTTGGCTGATCACAGAGAAAGGAGTCAAATATGGACCACTGACCCTTCCTTATTCCTAGATACTCAGAATGTGTATGATAATGTCAATGGGTCAAAGTAATATGGAGCACTAAATGAGGATTCTTCAAAAGCAGTCCTAGACTGGTAAAGACGACCATGGAATAAATCTTCAGCATGGTTAAAGTTTAAAAAGGTAACCCAAGGGATTTTCGATAAGGAAAAGGTCAAAGCTAAGGTGATTGACATGCCTGCTATTTGCTCTAGTCCTAGAGGAGGTAATTCGAGACTGATTACAGATCATAAAAACTACCATGATTTGGGATATTGCAGAAAGAAAACTTTATACAAATGAAAGACCTAAGAAAAAATAATTAGTAAATAAAGTAAATATAGTTTAAATCAGATAAAAATATAGAATACATTCTGAATCCCTAAAAAACATTTTTAAACTACAGAATAAATTTGACTAACTCAAAATTTTTTAGAATGCTAGGCTTCTATATCATTATTTAAATTTAAAAGGAATACGATACAATTCTTAAGGAATATAATTATATATTTGCATAACGGATAATTAATTATGAACAAACTCCTAAGATACTATAGATTAGAAATTAAATATTAATATATATTACATTAAGATGAATAATTTATCATAAAAAACTAACATTAAGATAATAATTTATAAATAAAAAAAATTACCTTGCGACAGTGTTGTAGAAGTGGTTCGTGATTTCAATCTAGAAATTTGTCTAGAAAACCTTGACTGTTTTAAAGTTGTTCGAGTTTCTAACAGCTTACTACAATGTGCCATCCATTCTTTTCCAACAGAATCTGAAAATAAAGTAGTAAATAAGTTATTATATATTTTGTTATATATAAAATATATTATAGTCAAGTTTTTGTGCAATAAATAACTTTTTCCTCTAGTACATTTCAGGATTGCAATTTGGAGAGGTAAGTTTAAGGTGCTTTTAAATATTTTCAATAATTTCCTAGGTTTCAGGAGTGATAAAAATAGAAAAACCCATTATTTAAGCCAGAGAAGTTGTGGACTGATTGGCTATGGAAGGTGATCTTAAAAGAATGGACCTGATAGTCCTCCACATTGGATACACACAACATGTGTGTGTGTGTGTGTGTGTGTGTGTGTGTGTGTGTGTGTGTGTGTGTGTGTGTGTGTGTGTGTGTNTATATACCCAGATACTGATAAATCGCTGAATTTTTGAATTAATTAAAATACTCTTAAGTAATTTCTCCATAAAAATTTTCTGTCATCATTGAATACTGGAGGAGATTAGCAGTAGCACAATATACTAAAAATCAATAAAAATAGCACTCTATAATTTCATAATTATGTTTCAACTGAAAATGAGTTGGTATAGGTATGAGACGCAGGTTTTTAAATTCTTAACAATGGTCTGATGACGTAATACAAATTATAGTCGTAAAACGAAATATACTAACTAAATACATACCAGTTTCCTCAAACATTCAAACAAGAAAATAAAGAAATAATACCAGTTGTTCTGCAGTAGATTCACTAGTCTGGGAACTTGAATCCTCTATGCTAATAATGACTCCATTCTCAACTTGCTGCACAGATGGAATTGGTTTGATTATAGGAGGTGCATGTAGTTCTTCAGCTTCTACATGAGTTTCTATCAAAAGTAAAAAAAATATATAAAAGAGTGAAGAAAGTGTCGTATAATTGAACAGAGAAATTGTTTCAGACACAAAAAACTAAAGAGTATAACTTGGTTTAAATATGCCAACCACTTCTTAGGCTTAACATCAGAACAAATAAGTCAGTGAATTTAGAATTAAGACAAGTACAATTAAATATACATTAATAGTAAAAAAGAAAGTCCGTCACACAAAAGCTGCATGTTTCATTAAGGATGTACCTAAATAAGAGCAAATGCGACTTATTTGATGTCAATAGCCAAAGAAAGAATTTAGAGTAAAAGGTGAGATCAATGAGACTGGCTCTGGAATGTTCAGGAGTTTAGAGAGAGGAATGCGCTCAACATTTGTAGTAATATTCCTAAATATCAACTGTAATAAGTCCTTTTTATAAAAATCTATTGAACTATAATCTATAAATGTTTGAAAAATAAATTTTGTACCTACCATTGTTCAGTCTTTTTTTTTTTAATAATCTTTATTATAAACAGATGTTACATGTATACATTTTGGTCTATCTCTAAGCTCCTCCTCCTCATTTGATTTGAGTCAAAATGTATTTATTCAACTTTTTACCATAGAAAGCCTTAAAAACCATATTTGGTTTCTATGTCTTAAAAATATGAGGGCCCACCCAACCCTTGAAGCTAATCTTAAAAACTTCCTTAACATACCTTTCAGTAATATTTTAAAATGTTTTTTTCAGTGCTAATAATAATGAAGATATCATGATGCTAAGAGCTACAGGTCACTAATAATTAAGAACAATGAGATAAATACAAGTTAATTTATTATCACAAATAAATACACCTACTAATTACAAACTAACCTGCCCTTAATAACTAATACATAAATAGATTATGTATCTATTAGAAATAGAAAATTACTTAAAGCTAATAAATTAATTATTATGTAAAAATAAATTAAATATACTTATTTACTAACAAGCTTCAAAATAACTTGTTAATAATTGTCACTTATCACATATCACTGTTATCGAGACTTGGACCAGCCCGGCACGTGAAACACGCAATCAGCCACAGGAACTGGCACAGACGGAGACTAACTTATCACTGACTCAGGAGGCCGCTGGCGAGCTGCGTTTAAAGCTTCATGAAAGTTGTGAGAAGGCACTAAAAGGGGCTGGAACATTCTCGTCTAAAATTCCCAGTAAGCCGACTTCTCTAACCAAGACAAAGGAAACGGCTGTTATCCTTCAACTCCCTCCCCCCCTTCCCCTGCAGGTCTCTTCCACATGCCACCTACTTCCCTAGTCTTTAACATTAATATGCATTTTCTTTGAAAAATTGGTTTTCAGAGTTGGGCCTATAAAATTATTAAATTCATCAAAATTAATTGAAAATTTGACTCTACTACAATATTTGCCTTACCTTGGGCTATTTTTGATAGCTGAAGAAAATAGGATTATTATATGAAAATATGTTTTTCTTCCTAATAATTAAAATTTAAAATATATAATTATTTTTAAATTGTAATAAGCGTTTTATACTTAAATTAAATTAATGCACTAGCTTATTGTTTATTGAGTTCTTTTTTCATCCTCCACTTTCAAATGAATTCTGACTCCAAAACCTTCCCTTCCCTCCCCCCCCCCCCCTGGTTCCTACTACAAAACAATGTGAGAACCTGAACAAAAATGAATTGAACTAAAACACTGTTAATTCTATCATTATTTATTAGAAGACTAGATATAAATGAAATAACAAATAAGTGACAGAAATTATTTGATTTAGTGGATTCTCACCTTCTTCTTTTATATCATAAGGAGGCATGAACCCCTTAGCCCAGTCAGTGACATTATGCATAAGGGCAAGGTATCGAGTAAGTGTATAAGTAAGAGCATTGAATCCTTCATCATTTACTGAATTTAAATTTGCCCCTATTTGAGCAAGAATTTCTATGACAGCATCACAATCATGAGCCTAGTGGCAAAGATTCACTAGTTTAATAAATGAAGTTTAAAAATAGGCTTAGAACCAACTAAGGATAAAGATATTTTAGCTAATGCTACCCTAACTGATATCAATATATTTATCATGGATTGCTGGTTTCTTTTCATAAGCTGGAACACTTTTTTCAATGCCGAAGTTTATGTACTGATCTCTTTCTATCTAAAGCTAAATGTGAGCACCCATCATTGATATTCCAATTGACTACCTTTTTATATGATGATTGAGGATAAAAATCCTCACAAGGGAACAATAAAGCAGTAATTTAAAGGCTACTAATTATATTTTGTTTCATAAAATATTTTGCACACACATTATAAATCTATGATTTATCATATGTAGTGCTTAAAGTCAACTGAAATCATCAAATCAATTAGTTTTAATAAGTTATTTCTTAGTAAGACTAAAAACAGAGGACTGTGGAACTATCATCTGTAGAAAATAGGCAAGAAAGCAGATTCATTCCAGAAAAAAACAAGAGAATAACATTATGAAAGAATTAAAAATCCTGAATGAGAATAAACAAAAATTTAGTGTTTATATAAATTTGTCAATGTATTGACACAAAAAATATATTAGCACAGAATAATTTTGTGAGATGAAGTTCACTATGCGGCAATATGGCTATATTATCACCAAACCACTTTCAAGAGTAAAGCAGTATGAATGTGGATCTGTAAAATATGATGAATAGAGAGAGACCCTGCCTGGGGAACCCAAAAGAATGACAGCCAATATTGCTGGGATAAGTGCTTCCTCTGAGTCTTCTCGAGGGACCACATCCTAGCCCCAAAGACGCATGAAATGGACTATTGAAATGAATAAATTTGTCATGCATGCTTGCCTTACTTTTACAAAAAATAACATAATAAGGAATGGCTACCCTCAGAAGCTGTATAACCGTTTTTATATATTTATTAAATACCCTAGCATTACAATTCAAAGGGTAGTTGACCAAAGACATCCAATCATAGCAAACAATCTTTAGCATAGCATATACACACAAAACTTATGAAAGAACCACCATCGGGAGGTTGTATCGATTCATGAGAGGTGAAGGCCATTGTTTGAGGGGGGAGGCTAAGGTTAATTTCTTTATGAGGAAAGCCCACTTTCATCCTGGAGTACCTTCTACTAGAAATTGTATTGTTGACTGGACACGCTAAAACAGCAGCTTTCAGTAGCTGGAATAAGAAGATACAAAAAGTCTTTAAATCATAGAGCCGATAATGATAGGTTCTCAAGGAATGAACGGGCCTTCTATCGAAGGTTGCAAAACGCATCTGAAGACAGAGACATAATAGCACTGACACAAGAAGATACGAACAGTACTGGAGCTCTATCTGACTCAACCAGCCTATTTTAATCAACAGGCTCATTGGATTCCTGATGCTGCAGCATAATGTATCCATACCTAAAATGGAGTTCCAGGATAATTCAATCAATTGCCTATCTAGAGCAATGAGAAAAACTCAGAATTGGAAAGCACCAGGTCCGGGCGGAGTCCATAACTTTTCGTAGAAAAAATAATCTTCAGTACATATGAAACTATTATTCTACTTTAACTCAATCATTCAGAGACCTATTGAATTTCCCCACTTTTTAGGTAAAGGTTTAACTTATCTCAAACTTAAGGAAATCCAGCATATGCTGCTAATTATAGACAAATTGCATGCCTCAATTCCGTTCATAAGTTGCTTACCTCATGCATTGCTGATATTATATACTAAGCAGTGGATTCTCATCATATTATAGTTCCAACCCAAAAAGGATGTGTGCAAAGTTCTTGCAAGGAGCTCCTCATAAATGATTCGGTAATCACAGAACATGCAATTTACAAGAAAAGAAATTTAAGTACAGCATACAACGAATACAGGAAAGCATATGATTCGATACCACATGACTGGCTGTTGGAAACTTTAAGTAAAAAACTTGCTTCAAAGTTAGTAAATTTCGTCGAACATGCTATACAAAATTGGGAGACTGTTAGTTTTGGATCCAAGCTCAGATTTCGTTTCCAGAAGAGAATTCTCTATCCGTAGAGTAATTTTTCAGGGAGACTCTCTAAGTCTATTATGGTTTATTCTTGTGTTGAATCTGTGATCTTACTTATTATTACATATAAATATGCTATAAATTTGGCAAAATAGAAGGTCAAACAGTTTGTACCAAGCATCTAATATATGGATGATTTTAAAAGTATACACTGGTAGAAATGATCATCTAGAAATGCAGTTAAATATTGTAAAAATTACTCTACCAGTATAAAAATTATGTTTGGGCTCGATAAATGCAGAGCAGAAATGTTTCAAAAGGGAAATGTTCTACCCACTGAATGTAGGTTAGAAGATGAAATGTCGATAAAGGCAATGGCCAATAAGGATACTTACAGGTATTAAGTGCTCGCACAGGCGTGTGGACTTGAGAAAAAAGCAATAAAAAAAATCCTGAGTATGAAGTTTGCTTAAGCTTGTAGCAAAAATATGACACATACCATAAATTCCTTTTGCACCTCATTATTGACATACATACTCATTAGGTGTGATAATATGGATGCCCACAGATTTGGATGCCCTACAGAGAAAAATCCGTACGACCCTCATCGAATTTAGAAGGAATCATCCAGGCTCAGCTGTGGAACAGGTTTCTTTTCCTTGTACACTCTGAGGGATTGTAGATTTTAGGTTTCTACATGATAAGCAAGTCTTCCAAATGAGAAAATACTTTTCCGCAATTCATGATGAACCTCTAATTACAGCAATATGTTCTACGGATAGCAGATTCAAGCCTCTAAATCTCACCAGAAATAACTTTATCAGAAAAGACAAAGGTTTTACATGCTCAACATGTCCTACAGGCATGGAAAAGAAAATCACTTCATGGACAATTTCAGGCCATGCTGGATTCTGATAATGTTGACAAAACATAATCTAATACATAGCTAGCAAGAGGTAGATTGTCCCCTGAGATCGAAGGGTTTATAGCAGCACTCCAGGATCAGATAGTGCCAAAATATTACCTTATTAAGATAATAGGCAATGAGAGCATCACAGATCTAGCTTGCCGAATATTTTGTGGACATCCTGAAACCATCTTTCATATAATGTCAGCATGTCTAGTATTAGCACAAAAAGAATATTTAAAGAGGCTTAATAATATTGCCAAAATAATACATCTGGCATTATGTAAGCTGATTTGCCTGTTAACAGAGGAGGTCCACTATTATCTATATTACCCCTGATCAGTCCTAGAAAACCAAGAAAATATCATACATTGGGCCTCCACAGAGCTGTCAGATCATACTATTGTGCATAACCTCCTGGTTTGGTCTAGCATAATAAAAGGAAAAAAAAGAGTATTCTTGATTGATGTCGCAGTTCCGGACATTAACAACTTAACTATTGTGTACACAGAAAGAACAGAAAATACCGCGAGCTTTCATCTGAAATTTTAAGACAATTGAGTGAAGTCAAGAACATCTAAATGATTCCTATTATAATTTCAGCACTCGGTGTGGTACCTTGTACATTATCCGGCAGTATTGATGAACTAGGAATTGATAAGGGACTAATATGCCAGGTACAAGAGGCAGTAATATTATCTACATGTCCCATAGTAAGGACAGTTTTAGGAGGAAAAGAATAAAACTAGGATTATTATTTTTTTTTATTTATTCATTTTTTTTAAACATCTAATTACTAGAAATGCTTGAATTCCTTGCTTGTCTGCCGCAGTCTAATATATTACCAGGCATCAATCCTTAAGAACTATGAAGATAATAATAATGACTTGGTCTGGCATAATAAAAGCAAAAAAAGGGTATTTTTGATTTATGTAGCGGTTCCAGACACTAACAAATGGAAAAAACAGAAAATACTGCAAGCTTATTTCTGAAATTTGATAGGAATGGAGGAAAGTCACCCAAGAAGGTATTAAATTGTCTAAAATATATCCCAACTCCTCTCGGTGGAACCGAGTTCGAACTCTCTCTAACTAGAGAGAGTGTCCCCCGAGTGGCAGATTGGTTATTGCCCTGAGGATATGGGGCCCCTAGCACTGGTCTAGTCACCCACCTGGAGTAAAATTGATTCTCAGTAATCATAGAAATAGACTTACTCCACACTTAACAGCCCAAAGGAGATTGAAAAAGAAAAACAAATCTGAACTCACTAGTTACTGATTCAAGGGCTGCCAGCGAGTTGCTTTTATGACTGTATTCTCTCCTAGGTGATTCTTATAAAATAGGATTTCCTATTTTAGGTGAAATGGTATAATCTTGTGGCAGGTGCCCGCAGGAAGGCCACCTTCAAGTGGCCCATTCCGTACAGGTCTGGTTCTCTCATTGCATGCCACCTCATAAATCCTCAACATAATCATTCACCTCTCCCCCCCCCCCCCAATCAAAAGGTTACAACTGTATTAAACTGCATCAGATGGAATTTAACTTTATTATTAAGAAGACTTATTTAAAAATTGGGTTCTGTTAAATGTAGAGGGGTGATATATTATAACAAATAGTCTATAATAAAATTGTCAATGGTTTAAAATTAATTTTCAATTCAGTAAAAACAAATGTTCAATCATATATAATACTTACAGCAGCTTGAATAATCATAGAATTCCCTACATTATCCATAACATCAGGGTTCAAATGGAGTGTTTTCAGCAATTTTAAAATAGTTTTAGGATCATTTTTTGAACTAGCTAGCAACATTTGAATAGAACCTTCTTCTTTAACTCCACTCTCAGCAAAATTTAATCTCCTGTTGCAAAGAATATCTCCCACATCATAATCAGTTATACACTAAAATCAAAATTAATTAACAAAAAAATTAAAACAAAATTAATACATACATTTATTTATTATACATAAATAAAATACACTAAAATTAATTCAAAATTGATAACAAACAATTGAAAAAATTATGACTAACCAGTTACCTTTTCTTTACTTGACTAAATAATTTAAATTTTACACAAAAAAATGTATATATAGTCATATATTCCATATGCTTAATAGTATACCACTGGCATCTCTCAAATTTAACTGAAACCTATCAAATCAACTGTCAAATCAGCTTACTATAAAAAATAGTTTGTAGTTTAAAAAAAATTTTTTGTAAAAAAGTATGATTTCTTTCTTTAAGAAAATTAACAAAACCCCAAAAACTACAAATTGTTTCATTATTTTTCTATTTCAAAACTGTGATTAAGTTGTTGTTTTTTTTTAGTTTTTTTTTTTTTTTCAGCTTAATTGTATAGTTAACTCTTACTTACTTAGTCTACTTAAAGCATGACCAAAGAGGATTTTGAAAAAAAAAAAAGTTTCAAAAAGTAAGGATTTACCTTAAATTTTCTGTGCTGAATTGCAATTTTAAAATCATTGGCCCCTTTTTTACTTAAAATAAATATGCCCTCACCAATAAAGTCTCAAATTTGAAGGGGGAAATTGTAATACATCGCAAAAAATCAATTATAAATCATTTTGGTTTTCGCTGTTATTATTATATTTGTTATAAACTTGATTATTTTATTTTTTCCATTTCTTTTTCCAGATTTATCTTATCCAAATACTCCTGTATGTTATATTACAGGGTGTTAGAAGATTTACCGGGTTTAAGAAATAGGATTATTTCAGAAAATTTTCAGAGGATTGGAAAATGGGTGGTTCGAAGGACACAATTATAGAGGTAAGGTAGGGAAACAATTGCCTTTTGGGGTTGGTTTCGAAGTATTACCCCGGAAATAAGGTCATAGCCAGGTGCTTTGCTCTTAGGCAGATGGTTTATAATGTATTTGACCTCAGAAAGTGTCACTGCCCTAATTGGTAAGGACATTGGTAATGGTATATCCACTGACTCCTCAACCTCCGCGTTATTGGACAAGTTATCGGGGTCTGGATGAGGAGTGAATGTTTGCTTTTGATGCTGGGCAAATGTTTGGGCCTTGTCTTTGTTGGAAGAGGCCCAGGAACCATCTTCTCGAAGTAAAAGGGAAGAAGATTCATGATACTTCAGAATCCTACGAGTAGCAGTCCAGAGGGATTTGTCTCCTTTTGAGAGGCTAGACAGGTAGGCATTAAATGCCTTATTTTGTAAAGCACCTAGTTTTTGCTTTAGGACACGAGATAGCTGGTTGAACTCCCTACGTTCTGAGGGATGTCTGTACCTCTGGAACAGGGCCCAAGCTTGACGCTTAGCTTGTATGAGGTTTTAATGTAATCAGAGAGGGGTTCAGCTGAATTTACAGTGTAGCGGATGCTAGTGGGTTTTAAGTTAGCCTTCCAAATCCCAATACTCATTTGCCAAGACATTGTCTTAAAAAGAAATACAAAAGTTTAAGTTGATATACTTGCCATGAGATGGTCTTGGAACTCCTGAATTAAAATAACTTAAATACAATTAATTAACGTTTGTGGTGATTCTAACTATTCATTATAAAAATACTGCATTATTTGGAAAATAGAAGGTTAATTAGAATCCTAGAGTTTTCCATCAGAATATATTCACATTGGTTGAAGAAAGAAATTGCAAAGTTCCTTTTATATTGTGAAATGAGTGTCTCTTTGAGGAAGCCCATGGCATTGATTAAATTATTTATTTTGATCTATTTATTATTACCCTTCATTTACTGTACTATACTAAATGGTGCAGATAACTGAAAGCAGTTTTTCCAATGTGATGGGGAGACATTCATATGTCCTCCACATCTGCCAATTGAGCAAGGTCATTACTTGTCACACCTAACAAAAAATCACAATAATAAATATTCTGTCATCTCAAAACATTATCATTTTTGCCAGCATTATTTTACAAAAAGAAACTTATTTGAATAATTGGATAATAGTCATAAATCAAATATGTTTAACAACTTTATTTTAGTTCCATCAAATATATTCATGAATTATATACTATTAAGGAACAAAAAACATATATCTTTTTCATATAAATTTTGATGTAAAATAATTTTTTTTTATTTACTTTCTATAGCAAACAATAAGACAATGTTTTAAGTCTCAAATAATAAAGGAATAAAAAAGGAAATATAATGGATTGGAATATTTATTTCATTAACGCCAACCTTCTATATTGTTTTTTAAAACNGGCTCAACTGTTCCTGACTGAGTGTTCAACGTCCCCTCTCATACCTCTCCTAAAAAATTGTAATATTTTTTTCATGTATTTAGCATAATTTATTTATGGCCAAAGTAGATTGTTATTAAATGTCTATTAATAGTATAATTCTTGGGATATAACTAATTTTGATTTTTATCCAATATATATATTCTCTCTCTCTTTTTTTTTTGTGTGTGCATCCTACGACAATAAAGAATTAACAATGAATACTTAACTTCTTAACTTAAAGTAGATTCTAAATGTAATAGGTACTATATAGATTATTTAGAGATAAAAATCCACTATTTTAATCAGCCTATTTTTGTAAATTTGTAATCAAAATAAATTAAACTCCTGAAAGATGTGGATTTTTGGTAAATAGGTAATCACTGATTAGAGATCTTTTGTTCAGGGGTTTTTGAAGTACATATTACTATATTTCTTGGACAGGTTTTGGACAGAGTGATTTTCTAGGTCTTAAGACCTTTTTAGACAAGTGGCATAGAGGGTTTCTATAATCTTATGGGCTTTTAGACTGGAGGTTTTGCAGAGGGCATAATAGCAATGAATATTTGTAAAATAGAAATTTTGAAGGCAGGAGGTTTGTGGAAAGAGTGGAAGGGGTGTCTGGGTTCTCAAACCTTCTCAGTGAGCTGAGCAGTACAAAGAAAACACATGATTTCACATCACCATCACTTGAACCAGCAGAAAGCTAGCCCATACTTAAATCAAAATTGTGTGAGGCATTTTGACAGGAAAAATTCTCATGAATGAGGAAGCAATCAAATAGTGTGGGTGGCTGTACAAAATATTCTTCTTGAAGTTGTCTTAAAACTTAAATCACATTCTCACCAAATTCGACACGTCAGAAAAATAGTATATCAATAATAACCTCTTGTCGGCGGAAATTGAAGGAGTGCAACATTAATTCGATGATAATCTCTTGATTGTTCCAAGAGAGAAGTAGTGCATTTCTGGTGAAATCAGTACTTGAACCAAAATCAGATAAATTATCTTCAGCTAAAGACAAAGCTTCTAATGAAGACTCGCCTTCTTCTTTGCTCTGTTCTTTAGGTGGAGACAATTTTATGGCATTTACCTGGAAAAAATATCTTGTATGAGAGTCTTATATCATTCTCTACATATTTTGATAACAAGCTTAATTTTTTTTTCCTTTTCTCCATTTTCATCAGACTATATCATATCATTTCCCTAGCTATATAGAATGAAGATGTTTTTCAAATTAATAAAAATATTTGTATCCAGTCTTTGCACAGATTAAATGACAACTAAATTAAATTTATCCTACAGGGTTCATAAAGTGTTAAGGTAGGAAAGTTTAACTGAAGTCTTGTATTTCAAGCAATAACCATACAGAGTGCAAAAAAATTTCATATCTAAAGGAACTAGTAATCTTTACAACACATTATTAAGAGAATATATTTATTGAAGCTCCTGTCGGTCACTTATTAGACTAACAAAAGATTTTCTTTAAGGATTTCAAAAATAAAAAATCATTGTTCTAATTTTTCAACAAGTAAATTTTTAATTTAGATGGTTAAGCATTGAGTTTTGGTCACTAAGAATATCCAATGTATTTAAATAAATTTATGTCAAACGATAATTTGTATACATAAGCCTAAATATTAATAGCAACATAAGCAGCAATTATATATATCTTTACAGTTCAGTTGAATTCTTAAAAAAATATATTTCTGTATAATACCTGAATATACAAATACAATTTTATACACTTGTTAACTATAATTACTGCAGAGGTACAATCGCAACAGATGGGCAAACTCTAGGAGAAGTTATTTGGTCAACTTACATTGGAAGAATGAAGAGGAAAGGGTTGTTTGGTTGGAGCTGGGCTCTGAAAGAAGGGGGGGGGGGATTCTGGGAATGCTTGTCACAATATTTATCATCTAAGCCTAATTTATATAATTGTCATGAGAAATATTAGTAATTGTAAGGATTTAATAGTACATGACATATATATATATATGATGCCTTTACAAATATAATTTCATTGAGGCATACAGTCTATTTATGTTTGTATTTGTACAAGTATGTATATATATATATACACACACACACATATGCATACTTGTACAAATACAAACATAAATAGACTGTATGCCTCAATGAAATTATATTTGTAAAGGCATCATAAATTCACAAGGCTTAACAAGGAAATACTCACAGTGAGGTTTATTTCAAAATATTTGCAACTTGTATATAGTGTCAATTACTTTGAGGAAAATGAGTAACAGAAAAATAAAAAAATGCAGGTTTATTATTATACTTTATTACTGAAAATAATAAAATAAAATACTTACCCTAGCATATGTAGTTGGGTCATTAAAAAATGTTTCTTTGTTAAATGGGAATAGAACATTTAAGTTTTTTAAATCTGTGAGCCGCCTATTAGAATATTCCTTGTAAAGTTTTTTATTGAATAAAAGACTTCTAGGATCCTTATTATGACGAGAATATAGCTTTTCAGCATAAATGTTAGGATTTAAATCCAAAAAATTAAGGACATTCTCTGCTTCATCTTTTTCAGGGTCCTAAGCATAATAAAAATCATGTAGAAAATATACTAGTAAAGAAAGAAGTAATAAGATGATAAAATTATCATTTAATTTGTAATTAAAACAATAAAACATGGAAATTATCCCTCAGTAGTTTATTTTGATATATATATTAAATGTGCAAATTGATGAAATTAAATAAAATTGGTAATTTTGTATTAACTATTTTTATAATTATACTTTAGTAAGTTATGAATTTAATAAAATGGTTATTTAAATGTGCCTAGACTTCCACAGTCATCAACAAGATCATTTCTTTATACTGTAACTATTGCAAATACAAGTAAACTAAGAAAATAAAAATAAATGAGCTCAATGTGTTTGTCTAAACGGCATAAATATCATATCAATATTTTTAACTGTTTGACTGTTAGAGCAATGTTAAACTTTTAACAGTTAATTTAACTCCTTTAAATGAGATGTCCTCCTCACTAGACAGTGGTCACCAACCCTAATAAATGGTCCAGTAGACTTTCCATTGTTTAGAAACTCCATTAGAAGAGTCTCTTGTCCCCTGAATCTCTTTGAAGACCTCTGAAGAGTTGGATGATGGTGTCTTCTTTACTGTCCGAATTCAGCAGTTCATAGAAAATTTAACCCCAACTCTTCCAGCTCATAAAACAAAAAATAGGTCTTATATGAAATAATGTTTGTAATGCTTACTTGTCATCCCTCACAGCAACGGACAAGTCCCTCTGGACTGCCACTTGCAGAATTTTGAAACGTCATGTGCCTTCAGCCCCCTTGTGTCGAGGATATGCTTCCTAGGCCTCTTCCGACTACGACAAAGCACAAATGTTTGCACAGCACTACATGCAAACATTCACTCCACATCCAGATCCTGACCATTTGTCCAATAGCACAGAGGTTGAGAAGTCACAGGACCAACATTACCTATGTTTATGCCTACTAAGGCAGTATCCCCTTCCGACGTCAAGTATATTATTGATCATCTGCCTAAGCACAAAGCACCCGGTAATGACTAATCACCGGACTAATACTTAGTAATTTCCCCCAAAAAAATTTTTTCCCCCCCCCCCCCCCCCCCAATCAAAAGGTTACAACTGTATTAAACTGCATCAGATGGAATTTAACTTTATTATTAAGAAGACTTATTTAAAAATTGGGTTCTGTTAAATGTAGAGGGGTGATATATTATAACAAATAGTCTATAATAAAATTGTCAATGGTTTAAAATTAATTTTCAATTCAGTAAAAACAAATGTTCAATCATATATAATACTTACAGCAGCTTGAATAATCATAGAATTCCCTACATTATCCATAACATCAGGGTTCAAATGGAGTGTTTTCAGCAATTTTAAAATAGTTTTAGGATCATTTTTTGAACTAGCTAGCAACATTTGAATAGAACCTTCTTCTTTAACTCCACTCTCAGCAAAANACACAGAACGGATCAAGACAGATAACTCTGCTTTTTGAAAACTAGCAAAATAAATGAATAATTTGAATTAGTGATATCTGAGGTCTGAAAAGTCCAAATGAGTACACCCATGAGTTGGCTAAAGAATCCCTTGAGTCTGCACAGCCAAGCCAGCATATATCTCTGTGTGTGTAAGCAATTTTGAGTTGTATAGTGTGTATACAAAATACTAGATAGTGTGTGTACAACAAACAAGCTATATAGAATCAAAGAAATTTATCAATGCTGCATCATGGTACTATCACTTGAATTGCTCAAGGTAAATCTACTAAATTAATTATTTTATACTTGAGCTTACTTCAACAGGAATAGGGACAAGCTTTTTCAAGACAGAAGCTTGTATCCTATCCCTTGATGTGCTACAAAGATGTTCTACCCCTGAAACAGAAACAGAGAGCCGTAGGATATGGGACCCAATCCATACACCAACATCTTGTTTGCCATCAGGATAAGTCATAACCCCTGGGCCAAACTGCTTTCCCATTTTGAAAAGTCCCTGGAAGAATTAAAATAATAAGGGGCAATATCGTATATAGAAGCCATCTAGAAATATTTTATAAATAAATAAATATATATATATATGTATATATCCCAAGTGTGTGTGCATAAATGACAAGTTTAAAAGCAGTTAATATTCAAAAAACATTGAGAAAAAGGCTCCAAGAACACTTACTGCTGAGAATAATATTTCTAAAACACGATACTGGATATTCATTTTCTACTATTTTTAGATGTTGACAGCTTCAAATTAGCCAATTACACCATTTAATGTAACAATGGCAAAGCCGCACTAATGACAATAAATAACAACTAAGGCTTCCTTTTAAGTCGTTTATTTTAAAGATGGACTCTAGGTCTTGCTAGAGTTGGTGATAGTCTCTCGGTTGTTCCTGGCTGATTGCTATATTTGTCCCTTGACAAATATTAACAATTTTTAAATTCGCATAATAAGTTTCACATCTTCTTTGATTAAATTAAGCGATTTAAAAAAATATATATATATTCAAATAATACTACGGACGCAAAAGGACTGCTAATTAATCCATGGTAGATATTTTTTAATTGACAAATATATATAATTACAATCGTCTTTTAAGGCATTTAGTAATTTAATTAAACTTTTCTATCAATCTTACTTATTTAAAAAGAAATTTTCACAATTTACTGATTATTTAATTTTTCCCCAAATGTTACCCGCCATTTTTAAACAGATGTTTTGCTTAATTATGGCTTTCTCAGTGGTTTGTGTCTTGTTTATGCCAGCGTCCTCTAATTTTTTGGAAGTATTCTCTTCTCCAGCCCCTTTTTTTTATACCAATTTATCTCTAACGATCTAAACGAGAGTTAAAGACAGCCTGGATAAGATTGTGTGGCAAAGTCGTGTTGGAGTGAATAATGTTGTTGAACATCGCGTGAAAATAACGAGTTAGGTTCATTGTTAGCTTATTCAACATTAAGTATAATTGATGTATTTATTATGACAGTTTTTTTTAATATAAAATCGAACGCAAGAGAATATAATTTTTAAGATGGGAATGTCGAGTATGTGATTGGAGGCAATTTTTTCGAGATATATGTGAGGTATATTGTTTTAATTATAACCGGAGAATTGAGGGGACTTCATGAAGGCGAATGACTAAATTTCGCAAAAGGAAATTTAATCTTAAACCAGGCGATGTTTTTGGACAGTGAAACCTTTTGGTATTGTTAAGAATTTATTTTTCCTGGTACAACAATGATATCGGACTGTTGGAAATCTTACTTATGCCTCGAAAAAGTTGGCTTTCACCATATAACAATGAATCACTCCTACCAATTCTTAAGTTCTGAAAATTGATGCTCACACTAGCACCGTGGAGAGGGGGGAAAGGGGGGCGGTGTCGAGGCGAAAGTTGTCAAAGTTTTACACTAATTTAGAAGAGTTTACCTGACCGGCTTCATCAAAGAAATTTTGGTTGCGGTAATAGAAGTTTATCGACCAAAAACGGAGACTCATGAACAGAATAAGGAAGCTTAAGTGGTAAGTCAATAACAAATTTCTACCTAATATTTTTTTAATTTATTTTCATTTCATTGCTTTAGAAGTGGTCATCTTTACTTAGTTAATCGCTTGTTGTTATTGTTAAACAAATTGTTCAAGAATGTAGGCTCAAATTTAAATTAAGACGAATAGTCTGTACTTTAGGTTGTTTAATAGTCCTGTTTGGCTCTAAGTTGATCTATTTTAAAAATACGGGGGAAATGGATGATCTGCAAAAGTAACACTGTTAAAGACTGCTCTGCTAGTGATAACAGTTACTAGTCAGAGTAGCAGGTTAGTGGGAGAATATGGTGGTCCCATCTCAAATCTCCCCTTTCTTCAAAATTAAACCACTTAAAGATTGATTAAGAAAATGGTGTCTGGTTACTTACCGGTATGTCTAAAAGAAAAAAGAAAGATTCATTATAGCAGTGGTTATATAAAAACAAACCCAATTAAATAAATTAATTTGCCCCAGATGAAAATTAGATTATTCAAGTTGGACAACAATCACATTGATTATTCAAGAACATATTAGCATAGTGATATTTTTGACATATTTCTAAATATTATTGTCTTGCTTCTGAAAATACAGAGCTTCTTACTAGACAGGGGTTAGACAAACATAAAATTTCAATCTGAGGGTTTTATTTTTTTCTACTAAATTGAAGCTAGGATTATTAATGCTTTTCTCTCATTTTAAACTAATGAGAGTAGTTTTTTTTTTAATTTTTTTTTTTTTACTTTTACTTGAGAGAGATCTACTTTTTAAAATCTTATTTAATCTTCCTTGGAATCTCTATTTACTTTTTATGAGCTAATAAAGTACTTATTTGCTTAAAGAGTTTTTTTTTTTTAAATGCAGAAATTTGTGCTTAATAAAGATACAAATAAAAAAATTCCAACTCACAGAAAATACTGTTCCATCAGCATATGATATAGTTCCATAACCATGAAATTTGTTTACATAGAACATGCCTTCATAGGCCCATGATTCACCAAAAGCATTTTTGGCTGTATACTGTCCATAACCATGATAAGCATCCCGTACAAAGGGTCCACAGTAGGTCTCATCTCCCTGTAATTTTAGACAGAAAATATGCCAATTAAAAAATTTATTATAAGTAATAAATGACTATTATTGTTGTGTATTAAAATTCCATCTGTATTATATTGTATGCAAAATAACGAAAATTCTTTGACGACTTTTATTATGTAAGCCGAACAGTAAAGAGCGAAAGACCACTATCCTGACTTTATATTGGTTGAGGAAGAAGAGTGGGGGAAGAAGGGGGACTAGCCATGAGTTATATTCGTAAATATATTTCTTAGTATGCGTTTTTCGTAAATCTCAGAAAGATTTTTCTCATATTTTGTTATAAAATCTCTTTTATAATACACATGAAAGCAAACATATCGTTTTTATTAATTTTGGCAACCCTCTAAACCTTTCATTTGATTTTATACAACAGTTTAGGAGGAGGAGATAGTTGTGGTTCGGTCAAAGGAAAACAAATTGGTGAACAAATATGGTTTAATTTATGCCAACGTTTCGGTCTGAATTTCAGGCAATCTTCAGGGCTGTGTGGATGACGAAGGGAGAAAGTCACTAATCGTGTGCTCTATTCCATGTTTACTTTTATATTGAATTCAACAGTTTACTTTTATAATGAATTGGCTTCTATGTTTTGAGAAGACCCACCTAAAGCGCGAAATACATTCTTTACGCTTTTTAATATTATACGTAGAATACAAATTCTATATATTTGCAGTTTACGCCTATTTTGTTTTATACCTTTTTTTTTTCTTTCGTAGATATGAAGATTTTAAATTCTAGTTCCCCTTTAAACTTCCCCTCTCCCTTGTCCGATTTTATTGATTAATGAACTCGTTCAACGGTTTGCAAAAAGAGGCTTAAATACCAAATTTGGGTTCCTTATTCTTAAAATAACATTTTCAATTTTAAAAGAGTAGAAAGATGATTTTTTTTTTAAATAGGAGCAATTAAATCAGGGCCGAAAAATTTAGTACTATCATAAAGAGAGCAGAACTAAGAAAAATACGGGTTTTTTTTTTTTTTTTTTTTTTTTTTTTTTTTTTTTTTTTTTTTGCATGCCAACCACTTGGGTCATTAATGCCATTTACATGGAGTATCGATGAAAAGAGTGCGAAAGAAGAGAGCAAGAAAACAAAAGCAAAAACATAAACTTTTGTTTACATATATTACTTTTTTTAGAATAATAATTGGGAGACTGTTATATGATTATAGTCTATATAAGGGATACATTCATTTTTATAGTGTTTTATAAGTTTTGTAAACAGTAATGGATATAGAATCATTCATTAAAATAAAGTAGACAATTTTGCGTGAAATCTAATATTTTTGGTCAAGACTATTTGCAAAAAAAAAAATGAATTTAATGTTATTTTATTGGTAAATACTTTTATTTCTTTAAGCTATCATCAGGGCTGAAAACTTAAAACAAATAGAAAATATAACGTAATCTATAAAACATAAGAGTAAGAATAGAGTAAAACTGATATTGAAATCCCACTTTTGTTAAGGAAACAGGAAAATAAATAAATAGCATCATTATAACATTAATATTAGATGTTTTTTGTTGGGGTTCGGTCAAGGTTAATCAAAAAAATACAATTTAAAAAATATGTATTTTTTAAATTATCAGCCAACGTTTCGGCTTACATTGTAAGCCATCTTCAGGGCTGTCTATCATGAAGACGAGTTAAGACGTCGTGTCTCTAAGATCACATTTTCATGAGCGGTCATAACCGAACCAAACAAAAAAAAACATCTAATAATAATATCTACGGTCAAAAAACTCTCCATTTGAACATTATAACATTAAGTATCTTTTTATTAAATCTTCTGAGTTTCCCCACAAAGCTATTCACGAAAAGTATAACTTCAGCGGTATTATTTGACAAAAGGCTAAGCTCAGAATGCGTATACTTAAATACCGCCTCGATCAGGCAGGACAAAGCTCTTATTTAATTAAACAAAATCTTGCAAAATTCCTTGTTCCTGTATGATTATCTCGTTATTGAGCAGATTAAATTTGATGTTTGTTTTTTTAAATAAATTTATCTATCAGCGGCACACTATGCTGGTATGCCTCAGGTTAAACTTAATGTTTAATCTGAATTAAAAACTTGTCTGTGAAAATCACTGAAAACCACTTGATCCCACAAAAGACCATTCTAAACCTCAACAACTCTTCCATACATATGGAAACCAGTTCTTCCACGCACATGAAGCATTCTTCCATGCATATGCTCTTTTTTTTTTTCCATCCATCCGTCAAAGAGTGTAAAAGAGAGACTTTGTAGCTTATAAAAGGCTCACCTCCGGAGTGTGAAATTCCTGAATCCCCTGACCGATTCGAGCATGGAAGGAATCGTAATTCCCTGTGTAAGAGCTAGTGTTCATTGAAAGTTATAATTTATAGACTGAACATCTAAATATCATTATGGAAATAAGAGAATAAAATAATAACTTCAAACCAGATCATTTATTTAGAAGTACAAGTCTCTATTATTAAATTATTGATGCATATGTTACCTAACCTAGATTCTCTAGCTTAGCCATTTTATTAGTTCCTTACCAACAATATATCCTGAACAGCTTTTGGATTAGTTCATGGATTATTAACTGTGCGTGTGGGACAAGATAGATGCGAAATTCCCATATAAAAATTTTCTAGCTAGTAATTTTCCTTACTTGATGCGCTGGGTTTGATCGCTTAAGTAAATAAAACCTCAAATTTTATGAGATTAAAAAATGAGTTAATGAAAATTTATTGACCTAAAAAAATATTTTATTATTCTTGAATTTGTAATAAAAAAAAAAAAAAAAAAAAATTTACAGTAACATCCACAACTTGTGTATCTCCGATACCATTACAGTTTTTAATTTAGTAAGTTTTTCTTGGCATTTTGAATATATTTATTTTTTCCATTTATTTTTTTAAGAATGGTGAAGTATATAAGATCATGTGCACGGATCTGAAGTAAGTCTTAAATCTTATAAAATCCAATCTCCCCCCCCCCNTCAAAACAAAGCTAAATAGCTTTTTTTTTTTTTTTTTCTTTTTTAGATACCTTTGTCATTAATTTTGGCCAATTTTCTCTTTTCTACTTTTAACCGATTTAAAGAGGGTATTTCTATTTTTCATAGCGAAGAACTGTTTATTTTCAAATTATATCTTCAATAACTAGAATTACGTATATTTATTTTCATTTATATTGAAAATTGTTGTATTCAATTCAACAAGGGAACCAGATAAAAGAGGCCAATATTTACCCAGTTCTTTAATAAATGTATCTCATTTATTATTTTTGTATTTACTTTATTATTAATATACTTACCACGAACTTCATAAAGCATGTACTCTATTGCACGAATATTGATAAATATTACTTTATTAATGCAATTTTCTTAATTGACAAAAATATTTTATTTTAGTGATTAATTTAAGATTGTATACCAATTTTATATCCGTTTATATATTTAAAAAAGTATAGTGAATCAATAAAATGCTCTTAAAGACATTTTTACTAACTAAAATTCCAACTCACAGAAAATACTGTTCCATCAGCATATGATATAGTTCCATAACCATGAAATTTGTTTACATAGAACATGCCTTCATAGGCGTGTACAACAAACAAGCTATATAGAATCAAAGAAATTTATCAATGCTGCATCATGGTACTATCACTTGAATTGCTCAAGGTAAATCTACTAAATTAATTATTTTATACTTGAGCTTACTTCAACAGGAATAGGGACAAGCTTTTTCAAGACAGAAGCTTGTATCCTATCCCTTGATGTGCTACAAAGATGTTCTACCCCTGAAACAGAAACAGAGAGCCGTAGGATATGGGACCCAATCCATACACCAACATCTTGTTTGCCATCAGGATAAGTCATAACCCCTGGGCCAAACTGCTTTCCCATTTTGAAAAGTCCCTGGAAGAATTAAAATAATAAGGGGCAATATCGTATATAGAAGCCATCTAGAAATATTTTATAAATAAATAAATATATATATATGTATATATCCCAAGTGTGTGTGCATAAATGACAAGTTTAAAAGCAGTTAATATTCAAAAAACATTGAGAAAAAGGCTCCAAGAACACTTACTGCTGAGAATAATATTTCTAAAACACGATACTGGATATTCATTTTCTACTATTTTTAGATGTTGACAGCTTCAAATTAGCCAATTACANATTTTCCAATCTGAGTGACTAACCCACATTGGAAGTTAGAAATATACGGACAGGTATTAACTGTAGATATGTTGTTCAAGTTACTTGGCAGATAAGCCGCCATTTTGCTGTCCGGATATCGGACAACAGATCAATTCAGGCCGTTTGTGATTTTCCCATCTAAGTGACAAATACAGTTCCTCAGCTCTATATTACTTTAATAAAATTAATATTTAAAATTCTAACAGATAAGTTCTTGATAAGTGAAGTGTTTGTTTATGATGAAATAAAACAATTTCACTAAAGTTGCTATTTAAATATGTTTGTATTTAAATGTTTTAAATATTTTTATTAATTTCACATTTGTTTTTTAAATAGTATATTTTTGTTCCAAATATTTCTTTTGACTACAACTTAATATTAGTGCATTAAAATTTATTTTAAAATTAGAAGCTACCGAATTCTAATATTTATGAATTTTTGATATAAAGAACTTTTTTTATCCATCGGTTCCTTAAATTAGCTTATAAAAGGGTATGCATACTTTTATATGTTTAGAAAATAAATGAAAATGCAATTTAACAAAAAAATAAATACAAGTTTTTAGTATGTTTCCCTCATTCTAGGTACTAAATCATTATTAAAAATGACTTTTGATTATTTTTTTTCTCAGCATAATAAAATTTAATCAAAATTCAACCTGTTCAACTCATTAACGTATATAACTGCCTCTATAATTCATGTTGTGTTTAATATTTTATTTATTAATAACTTTGGTTTTATAATGGAAAACCGAATGTTCTCTTCATCTCCTCCAAGGCAACTAACTAACATACCTTCTATTATCCGTCTTCATTGGTTTTTTGCAAACCATCTTCTTCATAACCCTTTAGATTATTTACCTGACGCAAATAACTAAATTAAAATAGTCAAATTTTATATGACTGTTTCTTACTATAAACAATTTTCTATCAATAACATTTATTTTTATTTTTTACCTTTTACAACATTTATAGAATCTAAATCAAGACTGTCATCAATAATCATAACTTCTTAACTAACCTTACAGTTAATAAATTTTGTCAATACTCAAGATTAAGATTGACCAATATATACATGTATTTGGCAATACATAATATAATGTTGAGATTTTGAAATTGTAATGGTTATTTTTTTCTTTTCTCGTAAAGGAATTTATGATTATAACGGATAGCTATTTGTGGGAATAGATCCAATTATGCTACACATTGAAACCTATCATATTGCATATTCGAATGTGCATATAAGTATGCGTAAGACATGTACTATTACTGAGGCCTGACCAAACATATATAAGTCAGCTACAGACTTAAGTAGCCAACTTTTATCAATTCAGACTTATTATAAATTTTCATTTTGCTTAGCTGTTATTTAAACATTAATTTGCCTGAATTTCCATATGCTTCATTTTTAAATAATTCTATTTTTATTATTTGTATATCATTACTTTGCTCTTTAAAAAAAAAAAAACCAGTTAAGCTAAAGCATAGAGAAGCTCAGGGTGATCAACACACCGTTCTGGCCATCTGATTTTCTCACATTCAAAGAAGAAAAATTTTTTTTTTTTTATACAGGCTGATGTTCCCAGAAGTATACATCTGGAAACCTCTTGTACATAACAGACAGAAGAACAGAGTGAAAAAGTGTGATTTTTGACCCAGGAATACCGATTTCTCTCTTTGCCTATCATAATACCTGTAGCGAACTAGTTCCTGATTTTATAGAGCTTGAACTAGACTGACTATTATAGTAGGTTTAGGCTTTTATTTTACAAGCCACAAATGTCGGTGGTTTTGCCCCGTTCCTCAGATATTGGACAACTAAGACTGCTCCTAAACCCAAGACTGCAGACACTTGTGGTGCTGCAGCCACCGGTCTAGAGGGTTTCTGTTGTGCGCGGCGAGCTAGCTCCCGGGAGTCAGTAGCGAAGTTCAGGGGGCTGGAAGACCGGCGTGAAATCCCCCGCGAACTTGGATTGGAGCCGGCCTCGCCTTGGCCCAGCGCTGTCCTCAGCCATCACGGCTCTACAATCAATTAAAAAGGATATCTGTGGCGCTCGGAGAAACTTCTTAAGGTTACTAGCTGTCTAACTACCCCCTCCCTCTTCTCTCACACTACCCCTAAATGAATCCCCCTCCCCCCACTAATAAAAAAAAAAGAAGATATATCTCTTGCTTTAATCTAGAAGGAAAAAAATGTTTCACCTAGAATAAGATTTAATTGTAATAAGTTATTAAGTGTAAGATTATGTTTAAATGGCTGATTTTTCTGAACAAATCATTTATTAACTTATATAATCCCATCCTCCTGAAGATACCAACATAGCATATGTCGAAAGGTCGAGGAACGCGTCATGGATTCTGCTAGTCGTTAAAATCGACTTAAAGTGAGAATAAGGGGTTTGAAATTAAAAGAAAAATTTGTATTCCCTTAAAATTATAGAATATATCGCTTATCAATAAACAACCTTTGTTCAGTTTCGTTGCGATAAACTAAATACTGCGCCTTTACCGTAAAAATTATCACTGGTACATGACATTTCGGGTACCCCCCCCCCTCACATCCAGACGTCCAATTTCGCTTAATAACGAACTGGACTTTTCATTTTATTTTTAAAAGCGACAAGCATAATTTCATTAGAGAATGTGTAGAATTGCGATTATTAGCCGTAAAATTAAAATTTTAGGTTCGAATAAATGGCCCGGACCTATTTGTTCTTGTCGCTTAGTAACGATTCCGTAAAGAAATGAAGCTTTTCACTGTGGTACTATGACGCGACTTCTAAAATATTTTAAGAGAAATTCACTGATTCTACATTGGGAAGGTTATACATACATCTAAGCGCTTTGTCTGCCGCAATTTGTACAATAAAGAGAACATATTCTATAATTAGCTTATTTTTGCAAACCACTAGATTTGTGTATGGCTGAAATCGGTCGGAGTAGGGGTGGGGGTTTCAGAAAGAGAAACGAAATTGAAAAATCATTATCTAGATTTCTGTAAGAGATAGAAAACATTTATAAAGCAATAATGAGTAAAGCATAATTTTCTCGCATTTTCATTATATTATATTTATATTTATGTAATTATATTTACATTTAATAATATATTTTNACCAAAGCGATGGACTAGGTTCGTTATTGAGCGAAATAAGACGGATAGGAATGGGGGATTACCTGACATAATCAAATATTTTTATTCAATAATATTTTTTTTTTAAATATGGAATTATTAAGGAAGAAAAATATTTAACAATATAATTTCTCGTGTTGAATGAGCAACTTTTTTTTTTTTAGCATACAGAAATCAAATATTTCATATTTAAGTTTTATTGAACGTAATATAATTCATTTTTATTGAAATCAAAAGAGGGGAAGTAGGTTGAAAAGAAATGGCTAAAATCTATTGAAGCATATCCTCCACATTAATAGTGTGACAAAATCATTTTTCCTTCTTTTGACTGGCATAAAAAAATGTATTTTTATAAAGGAATTTTATCTGAAATATAATATGTTTCCCCTTTTCTTTATGGAGGGTGATAGGCCGAAAATAAATGACTACAATTCTAAAAACACTTATTTATTCCTCGGCTAGTTTCGTGTTCTTTGACTCCTCATCAGGAACTTGATATAAAATTTATTAAGATGAATCTTCCACTTCGTCAGCTACTTGAAGACTTGACTATATAATAATTTTGTAATATATGTTAATCTCCTGAAGAGTCTAAGAACGCGAAACTGTTCGGGCAATAAATAATTTTTTTAGGTTTTTTGTAATTTATTTTTGAATTCCCCCCCCCCCTCAAGAATATAGGAATGTATTCGAAGGTGGAGTGCGAGCCGACCATAGTTTCTCAACCTTTAAATTCATTATTCTCTTCGAGCTTTTTATAAAAATGACAAAATAAGCCCTATTTACCCTTATATATGCCCTCTTGCTATGGAACCTGGCAAATCTGTCTGGCTTACGCAGTTCCTAAGTAACGGACAATTTTTATTTTTATTTTCATTACTATTTTTCTTTTAAGTATTATTATTTGTTCTTTTAAAAGTAAATGAATTTCAAATTTCACTCAGATAAAAAGTTGATTGATGTTTTCTAGACCATTAAATTATTATTGAGGGTTCTAGAAAAACCCCTATTTTAATTATTTAATTTCGCTTGGCATGTCCTTAAATATGTTTTTCATGAACAATCAAATCTGTATTGAGTTGCATTAATTTTAAAATTGAAGCTACCTGCTGAATCGAAATTACGTATTTCATTTGCATTTGGCATTTCAGGTAAGCCCCAACAACTAGGCCTGTAGAGAATTCAGTTATAAATAAAATTACAAAATATATTAGGAGTGAAGTGTGATTTTCTAAAATTTATCTACAGACTAATTTTTAGGAGAAGCGCTTATCAAGGAAAATATCGAAGAAGATTGAATGTTACCCACTCTCTTCACCTCCCGTTCGTCTCGGAGCCTTATCTCTGACTCATTCTTGCCTTAGCTGGCTTTTCTCCTTGCCTAAATAGTTTTAAATGGTTGCATAAAACGATTGAATTATATATAAATTAGAATATTTATGTCTGTGTGTATGTATATGTTAGATGTATATTTATGTTGCATATATATATATATAACATAAGTGTTAAAAAATTGTTGGTCTACATCTGACCTCTCCTTCCTCTTTTTCATAAATTTCAATGAAAAATAGATTGTTTCTAAAATTTTTAATAAAAAGCCTAAATATTGAATTCGGTTTAAATATTTATAGGAGGGCCCGACTAACACTCGAAAATACATTCTTAAATGTCTTAATATGCAGTTGTTGTTTTTAATGTTATGAAATTACAGTTTCCCCATACCTTGTTTAATACATTTATTCGTAAAACAAATAATAAAAGGTGATATTAATATTTTAAATTTTGGTTTCTCTCTATACCTTTCCTCCCCATAATCGATTACAGTGATTAATNAACTCCCGCAACAGGCCATATAGGCCCAGGGGGAAATACATGTTAAGGGTCTATGTATTCTTGACGCACAACATATATATGGGATAAAGAGTTCAGTGAATATACAAAAATAAAAGAAAAACAATGACAATAAGTAAAATTTTCGAGGAGATTTCTCGGCCAAAGTCTGTGAGGAGTGAAGAGTGACTGGTCTCTTCACACTAGTGAACCGACTATTTCCGCTTCTTTTAAGTAGAATCGGTGAATATCTGCTTCAATCACCCCATGTCACCAAGGTGAATAGCTTTATTTCCCTACAAGAAGTCTGCTAAAGTAATCACTCATTAAATCACTTGTTTTTTTTAGATGAAAAGAAAAGTTATGTTGACTGTTACGTTTCTTACGTTTCTTTAGTGAAAACATTTTCCCAGGGAAAAAAAAATATCTAACTTGTCAGACTCCCCTGTCCGATATTCTGGACATAGTGTAGAGGAAGCGGGGGCGTTGAGGGATTTCAACAATGTATATTATATAAAGATGCAAGCCGGGGCTGTGCTAACTATAACAATAACACACCCTTGGGCAAGAAGTCATTCATGTTTCTCTGCGGGTGGCTTTCCGCAAGTCAGCCGGTCGCTCTTAGGGGATGTCGGGAAAGGGTATCGATTTATATACGTACACCTTTGACATGCTATACAGAGTTTGCACAGTGGCGTTTGAAACTATTCATTGCGGATTTACGAGTGCCCATAACGCAGAAGCTGCGTAATCTAAACAGATTCCCCATGTTTCAATAAGGTGGACATAAGTGGGAGTAAATGACTCATTGCATCTACCATGATGAGTTTTATTCGTAAAAATATTGAACATACTTGTGCATAAATGTCAGGGTTTCGGCCAGGTCGTCGAAATTCAGGCCGAAGCCCTGACTACCCACGCCAAAACCCTATCAATTCGCCAGTTTCTCGACGTCCAAGCAATATCAACCATTATTGAGCATAAACAATATTTTAGTTAACATCTGCTTAATAATAATGTTCAAATGCTAGCTTTTGAACAAATATTATAACGAATATGCATTAAGGGGGCCATTTAAAGAAAATTTAAATATCAGTTTATAAATATTAATTTAGTTGTGGTTTATTATCCCACGTAAATTTTAAATATTAATGAAAGGGAATAGAATAAAAAAATCTGTCTGTCTCAGCCAGGACTCGAACCCCTCATTAATTGTTTTAAATATCAGTGTTAAGTACCTTCAATTTGAACTCGTCTCTTCATCTAAAGCTGGCTTTAGTGTGAGCTTTTCTCTGTACTATCTCTCTCGGCTTATTATATAAATGAATGAACTATAATATATTATATTAATCAGTCATTTACTCTCAATTCTGTCTGCTCTCAAGATCATTTATGATATAAGTATATGTGTGTGTGTATATATATATANCGTTGAGGGATTTCAACAATGTATATTATATAAAGATGCAAGCCGGGGCTGTGCTAACTATAACAATAACACACCCTTGGGCAAGAAGTCATTCATGTTTCTCTGCGGGTGGCTTTCCGCAAGTCAGCCGGTCGCTCCTAGGGGATGTAATGTCGGGAAAGGGTATCGATTTATATACATACACCTTTGACAGGCTATACAGAGTTTGCACAGTCGCGTTTAAAAACTATCAGCAGGAGCTGCGTAATCTAAACTGATTCCCCATGTTTCAATAAAGGTGGACATAAGTGGGAGTAAATGAGTCATTGCATCTACCATGATGAGTTGTATTTGTAAAAATATTGAACGTACTAGTGCATAAGTGTCAGGGTTTCGGCCAGGTCGTCGAAGTGGACGTCATTTTAAATATAATATTACCTAAAGCTCTCTGAAGACATTAATTTTTTTAATTAAATTAAAAAAAGCATTATTTTTATATAATTTAATTTACTTTCAATTATTAATAGTTTTAACATAGAGATAAAAAATTTCCTAGTCCTGCTGCTTAATAATATTCTGTCAAGTATTCCCATATTAAATCTATAAAAGATTGTCACTCAAGATAGCGTAAGCCAAGCACGTTTCTTATGTATTTTTATTTCGTTAAATATAAATAGAAATAAGGTTAAATGGCCAGTTTCATTTTATAAACCTAAAAACACAAAGAGATGGCATATTTATCATCTTTGGATTACAATCTTTTTTTATTAACTCCTTTTCAACTTGGAGAGAATAGTTATCTGCAGGTCACTACCATATTCTGGTAAGCCGGAAAAAAGGACGAGGCTCAAACCTGTAGAGCTGTTGAGTCCCTAACGGATGCAATATATATTTATTTTGTTCAAAATCCTCAATATTTATCTATCCCAGATAGATTCCACCTTCTCATTTTTTTCGAGATGTCCTTGTCCAGGGAAGGAGCTTGCGAGCAAGGTAAAACGGCCATTGTCTAATGGAAGGTTGCCGACTGAATGGAAGAGGACTCTCACCGATAGGCATGCACAAGAAAGATGCAGGAATACGAGAATTGACCCAATGCCCCCCGTCATGTTGACAATGTCTGCTCCAGATATCCCGCTGGTAGCGCCGAGGACAGTTCCCTATTGTTCTAAGTTTCCACACTTCACGTACGTGCCTCTTGTGCAATTTCCACTCACTTTTCATGTGCATAGCCTTCTTCTGTCTGGGCTTTTCTTTTTTTTTTTTTAGTATTATTTTTTTATTATTATTCAGAATGCCCTTCGTTGTGGCTCTAAATGAGAGTCTAATTCTACCCCGGCCGTTATGCAACAGCCCACTTTTAAGTGTCATGACCATAGACAGCTGTTCACGAGCCATGTAAACGTCCATGAAGAGCCAAATCAAAATCTTTCAAGCCTCACTCGACTATTTTCTTAAAGCGAATTTCCGTGAGTAAAATAAAGCCGATATTATCATGAAACGTATATTGAAAAGAAAAATAAAACATTTGGATCCCAAAGATTCTAAATCGAATCTAAAAACATGGTCCATATTTATCTGTTATTGTTTATAACATAATATGTTAACAAAATGTTATAGCAAATTTCTGGGCGTTATTTGGTAAATTATTACTAGCTATTATTTAATGGATTGTTGTAGAAAAATATATATAATAGTATTAAAAAAAAAGAGCTAACGTTATCAATTAATCCATTAATTTAGGTTATTTTTCATATATTTATGTTCTTATAGTAGTCGAAATAATCCTGATTCCTGTCTTCTATTAACTAATTTATTGTAAATATATTAAAAGGTATTTATAGGGCGTAATAACCTAGAAGTTGATTGCCCACCATTCTGATCCTACCTACCTACCTATTTATCTATTTGCCTCATGTTCTTCTTATAAAAAAAATAAATAAAAATACATTTTTTTATCGCCTTATAAGTGATTGTTCTGATTTATCAAACTAACTAATTAAATTGAATCACAAAAAATTATTTTTTCAAATCTTTTATTTCGAAATTTGAATTTGTTTAATCCTGTATAAATTTTGGGACCCCTTAATATTAAAAAAGTAGGTTATATATTTTAATGGGTTTTTTACTTTTACTAAAGAAAATCAAAGAAGAAAGGCAACTCCCGCAACAGGCCATATAGGCCCAGGGGGAAATACATGTTAAGGGTCTATGTATTCTTGACGCACAACACACCACAGAAGGCGTGGGGTCAGCACTCTAATCTGACCGCCTGATTTTTTGCCATTCAATAAAGAATGGTACCCAATCAGATCAAGGTGATCTGACAGAGAAAAAAAAGGGCACTGTGAGCGTTGATCCTGAAATTTTTTTCTGATACTTTTAACTGGCATGGTTAAATTTGTACCGTTATCACAGTTTTAGTATTCACATTTAAAGTCCGATATGTGACTGTGTTTATTTTTTGATATTTTAAACATATTTAAACTATATTAAAATATGATTATCTAATTTATTTTGCAAGGTAGAAATAAATGAATGAACTTCTGTAATCCACCTAAAAACGGAATTCAAAATTTTATATTTTATACTTAAAGACGAGTAGAATAGACAAACTAATACAAAAAAAAATAGTTCTTAAATTTTGAATTATTTGTCCTTTCCAGAAAGAAATGTCTTCAAGTTATAATTAATAAAGCATAGTTCCTCAATTAAGAAATTTTTCTCTATAGCACCAAGTGTTTCCATAGATGGTTAAAAATATTTGACATACCGAATGTCATTACATTTCAATGAAAACTATTAATTAAGGCAAATTTTACCTTGGAAAATGGATAATGAAACCTCAGAATAGACGATAACAATTATAATAGTTCGATTCAGTTTCAAGCAAAATATGTTACAATAATAATTTTTATATTATAAATTTAAATACAAATTAAGACCTCTTGAATGTGTCAAATTTTCTTACTAAGATTTGTGATGAAAATCACCAATGTTAAGATGCTTAACTAATTTTGCTATCAGCCTAGCCTCCAGGTGGGTCTTTTGAATTTTTGCCGATTAGCATTAGTAACATGTCGCAGCATTTGAAAAATTTCAAAGAACTTTACCGATCCTACATTAGAGAATCTAAAAATATAATCTGTTAAAAATTTCCTATTATGAATGTGCTCTAGCGTCCGCAATTTTAAAATTATAGAACAGTTCCTTTTTAAGGTTCTTTTTCATGGTTTAAATCAGTCTATCAGGGGATGGGGGTTTATGGAGGGGACCAAAATTTTAAATCTTAATTATTATGTTAGATATTATTAGCGTTACGAAAAAAAATTTTCTTTAATTAATTAGGTGTAAGTAGAGTTCTAAAACATTTAAATAATATAATATTTCTCGAAAAAACGTATAATAATAATGATATTTAAGTATTTAATTTAAAGTGTTGGGTGGGCTCTATTACGTAAAGAATTTTAACTACATTCGGTATTTAGTCTTTAGGTTACAGATACTTAAAGGCATTCATTTTTAGTTGTAACGGAATTAAAAAACGGGAAGGGGGTGTTAAAGGAAAGACCAAAATTGATAATAGTAATATCTTCGTTGCTATTTGAGTTACGAAAAGTTTTTAAAAACTTAATATGCATAAAATGTATTATTCTAACGTTTATGTTAGAACCTTTCTTCAGATTATATTTTTATAAGAAATGCTTATTAAGGAACATATTGACGAATGTCACTACGATTGATGAACCCCTCCCCATTCTACCTTCTCAGCCTGAAAAGAGCAATTCTTAGTGGGGGTTCACCTGAAATTTGAATTTGAAGATGACGAATTGATAACTTCTAATAATCTGAGGAAGCTGCTTAACGCAGTTCTAACTTGACGGACCTTTATTATTTCATGAGGAGATCGCCTAGAATGAACTTGTAACACACCTGACAGGAAATAACTGCAGTAGCGGTGATTTTATCTTCCGTTATTACGAGATCTTATCTATATTATTTATTTGACAGGTATGGGAGTGACTCTCGAGACAATACAGATCCTTGGGCTCCAACTTCCGAAGTGTTCTTTTACAGAGTCTCGTTCTTCTCTAACGCTCTTCCGATTCAGTCAGCATTTGATTGTAGCAGTTTTCCCCTCAAACAAATCGGGCTATTGTTCCACGTGTGTGTGTTTGTGTGTGTGCATTTATATTCCCTGACGAAGGGTGACTTGTTTTCCCGAAAGTTATATATTCATTCTGTCGTCTACAAATCTATTAGCGGATTTCCTGCTGCTGGGAAATCAAGCTATTCAATTTAATACTGAAACTTATAAATTTCAACAGATCTTGACCAATCTTACTTTGAGACTAAAAATATGGTTTGTCAAAAATTTGTTAAATCATTTGACTGTAGGCGCTCTAGTGACGCAAATTTTTTAAATAATGAAATCAAGTTCTGTGTTTATACTTTTTTTTACAAACCATTGGATGAGTTCGTTAATGACAGTGGGTTTAAAAGAAGAACATAAACTTATATCTTATTATCTTCGTTATTATTTGCATTAAGAAATAAAATAT
>KZ808717.1:133867-146453 GCA_000696205.2 Oncopeltus fasciatus
TATATATATACAAAAATCAACATAGTTTTAACTTTTAGAATATCATGATGTTATCTGCGTTTGAGTCACCTTGGACGGGTTTTGGAAAAGAGCTCATTGGTTTTGTGATTAGAATGTTGCGTTGTAACGAAAAATTGAAGATGCTTGAAGATAGGAGAGGGAATCACGTCTTTGACGAGGTCGATTTGGAGGTAGTTGTGGAGTAATAGTTGTACGCCTCTTCTTACACCGAGCAGCTATGCAATTTAGGTGTTCTTAAAGGGAATTAATGGCAACTGTGTGATCAGGATCAGGCGCGATGATGGCTTTATCATCGGCAAGAGTAGCAGAGATTGTACCTCTGACGTTGGAAAGTCGAAAGTATTTAGTATGTAGAAAATGGGTCCGAGCATACTTCCCTGAGGAACTCCCGCTTCTACAGGGCAGTAGTAAGAGAAATCTGTTACCTGTCGGACACAGATAAATCTGTTTGTTAAATAGGAGCAGATAATTAGATAAATGATGACACAAGAATAGTTTGCGTAGAAAATCCTCGTGCCAGACAGGATTAAAGGTCTGGGATAAATCCAGAAACTCACCTATACAACTCCTCTTTTCTCAAGGGATGATGATTTATAAGCGATCCATAACGCGAAACACGCGAAATGAGGAAACTTATTTATGGATAGGACCTAGTTTTTTTTTTTTTGTTTTTTATGAAGAAATATATTAGGTGTTCGACGTTCATCAGTTGGTCAGTATGTGGGAGAATTGGGGAACAAGGCAGTGAGATTGCTGGAACGAATACCAAATTTACTTGAATCAGGCCTGTAGGATCAGAAGAAATCGCGTGGTGGGAGAGGGAGTAATGGACTAATACCGCAGTTTCTTCATGGGCGGTACCGTCTTTGTTGTCTGTTCTGTAGATATTATATCCTGTAATGCGTAGTGTTCCATTACAACAATATAGTATTAGTAATCAAAGTTAGTATTCCTTTAAATGATTGATAAGAAGGAGGAAGGAATTTATCGTATTAACTGAGACTGTGTTAGAAGTATTCTGCCAAGCGCAACTGTATGGGCTTATAGCAAAGGAGTGATAAGCGACCGGAATTCTGGCAGGAAGGATGTAAATAGAAACTGCCGAATTTAATGAATATATTGCTATTTTAAATTTTATTCTTCCTCTAAACCTCTATCTTTTTCTGAACATTTTTTAGTCATTAACGTACTCGTCGAACACGAATTTATATATATATAACGCTACTGTAGGGGACATAAAAGCTTCAGTTCTATAAGTGTAGATTATGGTAATATGATGCCTATTCTTTTGAATGCATTCTGACTGAGCAGCCACTGGCTGGGAACTTGTGAGCTTTAGTTCTAAAGGAGTAGATAGAATAAGAATTTTTCTAATCCATTTGTATGTTAGTGGATAAGCACCTTACTTCAGAAGACACAACAGCATCAATTTAAGAAGGTGTAGAACGAAGAAGGAAGGATTACTTCAGTTCTTAAGGAGTAGATCGAAGAAAGATTGATCATTTCCTGTAGATAATTTGCGGATGATTATCCAACTGCTCAAAACAAAACAACTACAAACAATTAATGAGAAGGAATAAAATAAAAATATCTTTGGGCCTAAACTAGGACTAAAACCTGGATCTCCTACTTGCTGGGCCAGTATGCTATATATCTGAGATAGCATACCGGCCCGGCAAAGAGGAGATCCATATTCGAGTCCTGGCTGGGACAGATAGATTTTATTTATTCTATTCCCTCTTTAATAAAACGTAAAATTTACGTGGGATAATAACCCACAATCAAATAAATATTCATAACAACTATAGTTCGAAAGAAGTATATTAATAAAAATGGGGCTTATAATGTTCAATGTATTTTGCTAAACAATCTACTACCTGGAGACATAACCGCACAGCAAACGAAGAAATCGGAGACGAATAGAGCTAATCCTCTTCATATGCTGTGGCTTACAACATTCTACTAACCCAGATACGTAACAGAATCTGTAGAAAAAAAAAAGATCATAGAAGGAAGGGTCCTATTATGTTCAATTTTTTGGGGAGCCATGTACAATATATGGCTGGGGACATATTGCTTCGTTTTAAAGGGGTAATTCAAATAATGGAGCCCTTCAAGTTTAATGAGCTGTAGCTGATTGCTGAGAAAATACAAAGAAGTAGTTCTTAACAAGTATATTAAAGAAGGATGGAGCCTATGATGTTAAAAGTGTTTTGACTGAGCACCCTACTCAGGACAAAACAGTTCATTTCTTAAGCAGAATATTGTAGATAGAGATAATTCTTTTGATTTTTTGAAGGTGAGCATTCTTTTTCTGTTTCGAATAATTGCTTCAGTTCGTAAAGAGTAGATTAAAGAAGGACAAAGCCTTTCTTTCCAATGTGTTGCAGATGAACACACTCAAGCTAGAGTCATGATAGCAACAGTTCGAATAGAGTATATACATGAAGGATGGAACTGTAGTTCGAATAGGGTGGAGCCTAGTACATTCAATGTTTTATGGCTGAGAACTTCATAACTAGGGAAATAACAGCTTAAAATATAATTCTGGAGCTTGAAGATGAAAGGGACCCAATTTGTGGAATGAGTTGCGGCTGAGCGACATCAGACTAGGACATACAAGCTTCACTTCTAAAGGAGTTTATCAAGGAAAGATGGGGCCTATCCTGTACAATGTGTTGTGGCTAAGCACCCTAATGTTGGGGATATAAATGCTTCAGCCAAACCCGTTTTCAGTGTTTTGGCTGAGCTTTCTACTACTAGGAGCCTAACAGCTTCAGTCCTAAAGGAGTAGATCGAAGAGAGATAGAACGTATGCTGTTCAATAGCTGGGGTTATAAAACAAGATCAACGAATTTATAGTCCTGAACAGAACTGACCGTCGAAAACAGCGGCGGGGTCTAAGAAACCTACGCAATCTACGCTACAATGGCTAAGGAATACAGAGAGACAATATAATGAGCCAAGAAGCGTCCTTAGAGGTATTTCTTAGGTGAACAATGTAAGAGTGGCCCCTTAGGAGCTTCCGATTAGAATAGCTATGGGGGAACTTGAACTATGCGTGTCCAACGTTTTGGCTTATCCCACCTAGGACATACAAACCTAAGAAAGTAAATTTATATCAGCCCACTCCTTGTAATTTCATCGACAAACAAACCTAAAAAATTACATTAAAATCAGGCATCTCCTTGTAANTATATATATATATATATATACACGTGTGTGCTCCCTATAAAGGCCAAAATGTGACAAGTTAAGGATGTGTTCATTTGCGACCCAGGATGCTGAAGAGTTCATTTGAAAGAAAAACAAGTCCTTGTGGGACACCTTGTATTTGAAATTCACTTATCTCTTCCAATAAAAGTCTGAAGATGTGACTTATTTTGCTTCTAAGACACTTCTGTCTTCCCTGTTGCCTGTTGCTGACTTCTAATTACGAGTGGTGTACAAGGTAATAATCATAGCCTCCCATCGCAGCCACCCTTCTAAAAGCGTCCAGGATCTATCGCAACCTCTTCTTCTGGCGCTCTTGCTGTATATCCAGCCCATTGGAGCCGTCCGTGATTTAGACAGAACTCTTGTTTATCAAGAGAGCTATTCGTTCACAACCTCTAGGTTGAGACCTTGCAATAAACAGATCCAACAAAGAAATGAATTGCAGTTCCTTATTGTAACCTTCTGAGGATTCGACTTGTAAGGGGCATTTCTATTGCTTCGATAATGTCAGACATGCGGGACCCATCAGAAATATGCCTAATCAATGTATAGAAAATGTTTCATCACTTGGGGGCTTAGCTCGGCTCTTTTAAATCCTTACTCAGGGCAAAGTAGCGTTTGTTGATAATTAGGAGTGTTCTCTGCATCCCTCTTGTACATGTCTATCATTAGCGGAAATCACCTGGGAGCCGAGATAGATGAGTTCGGTTACATTCTCACAGGTGCTTGTCCTCATATCTATCAGCCATATTAGCATAATCAAGTCGACGATAGAAACTGATTAGTGAATGTTTAATTACACCTCACGAAGTCCCTCACTATGCTCAAAGAACTGTCTTAAAGAACGATATGTATATGCTCATCCCGCTCTCATACCTTTCTTTTTTTATCGCCTTAAATATCAATCAAGGTCTGGAGTTGAACCGTCACACAGGAGCTGCCTAAACTAAATAAATTTCCATGTTTTAATAAGACGGACATATATGAGAGTAACAGATGAATTACATCATATAATGTTCACGTAGGCTTCGTCGGACGTCAGATGTATTTACCATTTCATCTTCCGGGTTGGACCGAGTCAAATTGTTGTTATTTGCCGAGCTTTCGCACATCATGTGATGCCTTCTTCAGGGNAGCCAGGTATACGACCTTACAGACTATACTTATTTACTGACTTCTATTAATATTTGAGTAATTTCCCTTATATTATATTATAAGATGCAGCATACAACTGCGAGACAGTTTCAACATAGTGAACCGTTAAATAACGCATACTCTTGATATCCAATAAATAAAGTTACACATCTGACAAGAGATGGCATGGCCTGGATCCCGTGAGATGTTCCCGCGACCGTAACTCGCGTTCCTGCCGTCTTGAGATAACTGTCACCGGCATAAAGTAACTCAGTGCGAGTTAAAGTTATCTTGGTAGAAGTTTTCTTGTAGAATAATATTATAAAATAATATAAGGCATTATCGCTACAAAACCGTAAGCTTGAGTCCTGTTTGAGCAAATTAGATCTTTCAAGATACAATTGTTATTATACACCTAATATTTTGAGAAAAAAAATTGTCTCAAAAACAGAAAACTTTAATAATGCAGATACCACGTAACAACTTAGAATACGAAATTTTAATGTTAACTGGCCTCTAAATGAGAAAAAAATTAAGGGTAATGTTAAAGGAATATTTCCTCCCCTCTGATATATTTCAATTTATTTTTTATTAGCTTAAGAGGGCCTAACCCGGGAAGTTACATTTTGAAATATTTTCATAAACAGACGATTTCCTTAAAATTTTATGAAGTATACATGTTAAGATATATTGTAGATCTATTATGTAATATGTATTTGTTAAAGAAGCCTAAATACCGAGATGGAGTTATTTATTATTTCTATAACTCTGGACATGTTACCAGCGTAATTCAATTTTCATATATGGAAAATTGAATAATTAAAATATCAGTTTGACTGATCAAAAGTTGAGACAAACACGATATAAATTTTTGACAGTGTAAAATTACATTTTAGAACAATTTATATTTATTTTTGCCTTAAAGAGACTTCATCCTATCACCGAATCTATAAAGATTAAAAACAACTGCCGTTTAAAATACAGTTAATTAATTGACATCAAGAAACTGAAAAAAAAATGTTATTTCTTTTAATCATCTCATATTTATTTATTGTACATGATAAATGTCAAAATTTCTCTTAGTTTACCAATCAATCAAATTAAAAAAATTACTTATTCAACCAATAATATGCCTTATCATATTATCATCATTATTATTATCATATAGATATTATAATAAATATTTCTTTAAATTAATTGGTTATACACAAAGCAATTAACCTTAGATTGAACCCTCTTCGCAGAAGAACCTAGTCAACTCCAATTCTGTCTAGGATTAAGAGTCGTAATCCTGTTAATGCCATTACCTTCTCATGTAGCTACGATTTAATTATTTTGTGAATTGAAAAACTAAAATACAACAACATATCGGTGTAAAATATGTGTAAAATCAAGTGTATTAAACATTCTTGTTGATTACGTGGTTTTAAAGGCTTCAGTTGGCTAGTCTTGAAATTTATCTAAGTTTTTGGCTATGTAAAAAAATTGTCCGTGAAAAGTTATATATAATACATAAAATTCTAATAATACATAAAAATGGTGAACTTTTAGTTCAATAAATATTAATTGTCAAGAATGTAAATCATAATATTTAATTAATTTAATATAATCAAGAGATGATAAAAGGTTCGATTGGCACTTTTTTTTTAAATTCTTGATGTCAAATGATTTTAGTCTATTGTAATTAACATTTTTATTATTTATACCTCTTTAGGCGGGGATTTCTTGAAAAAAACAGGTTCTATATTTGTCTACCTTGGTAGTGCCACCTTCGCGCAAGAGTTCGCGCAAAACGCCTTATTCACAACTCATTCATTCATTCCCGTTTCCCATTCATTACGGTCCGCCTAGGTGTGGAAATTCAGGGCTTCGGCAAAATTAGTAATATATCCCTCTGCATGTATATTCAATGTATTCAGGTTCCCTTGAAATATAATGGTTTAATGAAAACTCTTGAAAAATTTCTCGATTAAAATACTCGAGATACATGTTAATTAATGTATTTATTTTGTTTTGTAGCTTTAATTACAACTTTAAAAGCAAACCTTAATTGTAATTTCCTACGAGTTACAAGGTCAAGTAAATGTTCCATGTAACACAGAGAATTCATATATATATAAAGTCTATACAGAAAATGAAACACTCGCGGCTGCGATATGTAGCAATCAAGAACAGGTGGGATAGAGAGTGCAGTGCACACTCAAAAAGAAAATATCATAAGGAGAAAAATTTCTGGGGATCTCTTGCCCTTCGTCAGTGAGAAGTCTTCTCATCAGAAGTCTATTTGTGTGAGCACTGCTCTCTCTATCCAACCTCTTCTTGATTGCTACATATATATGTATAATTTTCCACGGACAAAATTTTTTTGTTTTTACCAACATGATTAGCTTGATTTCATTAAGGGGAATGGGCTAAAATCATACCAGGGCACGAAAATAGAGACAGACAAATATATCATAGATAAGAAATTTTTTTTTTTCTCATAGAAAATTAGGACTTGGAAAAGACGAACTTTTTGATGGGCAAAATGGTACCTATAAGAGGAGTGGAGGCTTATCTGCAACAAAATTTAAGTAAAGTTTTGGGTTTTATTCATACCATATTGAATAACTTAACGAAAAGTAACTTTTAATGCTAAAATAATTAAGTGGTTTCTCTGCAAATCAGGTGTCATTTCATTTTGCTGCTGCCTCATATTTAATTTAATGTGACGAAAATCAACAAAGCATATATTAACCTTAAAAATATCGTAGAAGTTGTACAGAAGACTGTACATCATGACGCATCTAAATCCAATTTGTAAATAAATAGAANAAGAAGCCTAAATACCTCGTTTGGATTATTTATTACTTCTATAACTCTAGGCATGTTACCAGCGTAAATAGCTTGATTCATATACAGAAAACCGAATAGTTAAAATATCAGTTTGACTGATGAAATGTTGAGACAAACACGATATAAATTTTTTGGTAATGGAAAATTAGATTTGTGAACAATTTATATTTAATTGATTTGTCCTTATCGGGATCTTCACCCAATCATCGAATTTATAAAGATTAAAAGTAACTGTCGTTTAAAATATAGTTAATAAATTGACATTAAAAATGTGAAAAAAAAATTGTTATTTATTTTAATCATCTCATATCTATTTCTTGTACATGAGAAATGTCAAAATTTTTCTTGGTTTACCATTTAATCAAATTTCAAAATTTCTCATTCTACCAATAATATGCATTATCATATAGATATTGTTATATATATTTTATTATATTTATGGTTATACATAAAGAAATTTATCTTTAATTAGGGGGAACAATTTTTGCTTAAGAACCTAGTCAACTCTAATTCTGTTTAGAATTAAGAGTCGTAATCCTGTCAATGTCATTACCTTTTCATGTAGCTACGATTTAATTTAGTAATTAATTTAATTATTTTGTGAATTGAAAAATTAAAATTTAACAACATATCAGTGTAAAATATGTTTATAATCAAGTGTATTTTTATTCATACCATCAAGGGTTTTATTCATACCATATTTAATAACTTAACGAAAATTAACTTTTAATGCTAAAATAATTGAGTGGTTTCTCTGCAAATCACGTGTCATTTCATTTTTCTGCTGCCACATATTTAATTTAATGTGACGAAAATCAACAAATCATATATTAACCTTAAAAATATTGTAGAAGTTGTACAGAAGACTGTACATCATGACGCATTTAAATCCAATTTGTAAATAAATAGAAATCAACGCATGAGCATAAAGTTTTTACTCATTAGAATGTTTTAATTAGCAACTTAATTTCATTTGAAAATAATTTTGCATAATGAAGTCAAAATATTTAATTTATCGCAAAGAATCATTATATAGATGCTTTTTATTTATTTATTTTAATTTATGGGTTTATTCTACCGCGATGTCATTAGGCTTGACAGATAGATATATGTAGTGAATTAAGAGGGCAGAGTAGAGATAGCCCACCTAGGGGTGCTTGCCAGGCATTATTAGTTCCTTAGTGGGAGGTAGGTGTTTCAGGGTGCTTTATATCCTTGGAGCTCACCTTGAAACTTGAGTATGTTACCATATTGAAGTGTGTTGTGTTAAGTTGGAAATGTATAAAGGGGCCTGGGCGGTTAGCCATAATATATTGGATTGCTGGGTCTTTTTATATGTTGTATGGCTGCTTCGTAAATCTGAAGACCGGTATGTCCATATTAATTCTATCAAATATTTTATATTTTTTGAACCTCAGGTTCCATGTATAATTTGAATAAGGGAGTAATGGGTATTAATCCTAACATTAAAAAAAAAAGAAATTACACCAATTTGTTTTATTGCTGTCAAAAAAAAAATCTTCTTAATTATCTATTGCTGAATACATATATTTTTTGGGCGTAATAATCTAAGGGTTGATCGCCCCTAAACCCGATCCTACCTACCTATATCTTTTTTGTTTCATAGTTCTTTTTCAGCCTAAATGGTTATCTCCGTGGCAAGTAAAATTTGTTTGAGATGTTGTGCTAACATTTCAGTCTCACCTTTGTTAAAAGAGGTGGAGATACCATCCCCTGAACACAAGTGAATAGCATTTACGGCTCCTAAATATTCGGCGAGTCAAGAGAGAGAGAGAGTGAGAGTGAGAGAGCGAGATAGACAGTTACATTAAAAGACTACTCATGTACGTAAAGTTCGTAATTTATGTTTTAAAAGTCGAAATAGGCCATTAAAGTCTTCGAAATTCGTAGGATATTTATATTCTTGGAAGAATTCCTTAAATTTCGCTTTAATGATTTTTTAGGTAGTGTGCGAATGGTTTTTAGGGCTCAGATGATTATTTAGTAAACCTTGGTCATAGGATAGACATCCTGAACTGATTGATAACAGAATGGATTGCTTGAGAGGTCTTATGAGTAATCACGAGATAAAGTGACTCTTTCATGAGAGCTATAAACAGTGTCTAATTGAGTGGTCCATTCAACATACTGTGTAGGTTGGCAGTTTTTTAGGAATAGGTGTAAGAGATTAAATTAAAAGAACTGGTCTGTAGTAGGATGAAAGGTCGTCTAGCGTGGTAGCGGAAAGTTGAGGAGGAGTAAGGCTTTTGCTAATAAAGAAATCCAGAAGACCAGGAAAGTGGTTCAGTTCAGAGGACCAATAGATGGAAGAAGAAGGACTAATTGTAGGTAAATTTTTGGATGAATCTGCATTCATGTATCATGTATGATGCATGATTGGGAGTAAGTCTTTCTGGAACCTCATTACAAGTGTTTCGCATTCCTAATCTCCACCGACGATGAAAAGAGAACAATGATTTGAGGATCATTTAAAATTTAGGTGTGATAATTGGCTTGCTGGGAGGACAGTACACTGCATGTACAGTGATAGAACCAGTGTATGTAGAGATAGAGTCTGTAGTGGACTTAATAGAAACACCTGCAGGGCGAAATGCAATGCGGCATTGGTTGATGAGAATCACCATGATCTCATCCGCTTTGATGGACTGCCTTGTAAGTTTAGTTGCCCGGAAGCTTCAAGACTATTCGTTTATTTTCTTGTTTTTAACAGTAATACTTTTTTATCTATTGTATATTGTAATATTTTTAAGCTTCTATTTGTCTATCAATGGCAGTTTGAGTTCATAAGTATTGTTCGAAAACCGTAGTAAAAGGCCTCTTGATACCATGAATCGTTATATATATATAAAGTTAGGTAAGTCATTTTTTACACTAAAGTAAAGAAGAAATGGAGTGAATTGAGGAAATCTTTTGAATCTATCACGTTTGAAGTGGATCTCTCTATGTCACTATATTCGGTGTGTAACTTAAAAACTCTTCTGTATTTGGATAGTCCTGGCTCCATAGTGAAATGTTTAAATAAGAAACTGTTTGCCGAAGACAATACCACAAATATTTGGGTACAATAAAACTATTGGTTACGTTAAACTAACCAAATATAATATTTGTCTATTCCTTCGTTAATTAGCGCTGGTAGCTCAATCACTATTTCTGAAAGCGCTCAGCAATAAGAGAAAAAATATACGAAAAGTGTAAAATATTGTATATTATTTGATAAACCTAATATTATTCTAACTTCCTTTTCAAAGTGCAGTGTAGAAAAATAAAAACATATGTTATTTTACAAGAAAAGGTTTAATTATTGAGTTATCACTATTTTTCATATTGTTTTTATTAGTACTGCACTTTTTAGTTAACATCATTATACATTTAGTAACATGGCATCTCGAAAAAAAATGGCTAAACTTGTGACAGTCCTTGAAAAAAAGTACTTGTAAACGGACATTTGACAGGGAATTTGTGGAATGGAGGATTAGAAGGCTGGATTGATATTTATCAAGGAATTGGATGTAAAGTAGCGATTGCAAGATGCATGACAGCCTAAAAGAATTAAAATAATTGTTAAGGAAGTGTGATTATCTATGGATAGAAATATCCATGAATATACTTGCAAAATGCCTTTAGGTATCCCAGAGAAGATCTTAAAAAAAGCCTTTTTTTTATTTTATTTCAACAGCAACGAAAAAGTTTGAATGTTCGATGGTCTAGGTGTAGCGTGCATATGTCCTGTTGCCCTATCGTTTCTGGAAACTGTCCGTTACCGTGAGCCATTCCCTGGAACCGCCTTTGGGGAAATGGTTTGCTCCCAGTTGCCTTAGTCCCGTCGGGGGAAATGTGGTCTCCCCTCGTGTGTATCCTGGAAAATGGAAAAGGGGGAGAGAACCCCTCACGGCCAGGGCGCCGGAACGGCTTGCTATGGGTTTCCCAAGCGTTTTCACAGTTGTCAACCAACAAATCGCGGGGCCCGTCAAGGCTGCTGACAAGGGCCGTTCACCGCACACGTCCGTACCCCAACGCCCTCTTGTTTACTCTCGGTACGGTAATCCCGTAAAACCCACCCCGTTACTCCCATCAGCAATCCCCCCATCCTGTAAGAAAATCACGCTATTCACTTTGCACTAATATAGGCTTACTACAAACATCTTATTTATCTCTTCTACGATATGGGTGAGAGTAAACGGTAATATCCTTAAGATTGTCACTTGAAGGTCTGGGAGAGAAGAGATGGGAAGAGGCCCGAATTAATATTCTAAATGTTTTTGTGTGAAAAATTCTTATGGGACATAAATCTCAGAAAATTAAAATTTTCCACCTATTATGTTTTATAATATTTTGTTATAACACTATTATTGATAAAGATATTAATGATCTCCTTTAACGCTTATAAGAAATGAAAAATGCTTTAATGTTGTGTTTAGAAACTTCCAATACTCAAATTCCATTTATTTATTTATTTTTTAGACAGTCTGGTAGTGTAGTAATCATACTTTTAGAAAATCATAGGCTCGGTTTTTCTAAATAAACACTTTCTAAATATTTCATTAAAACTAAATTCATTCTATCCATATAGTTATTGAAATCTCTAAATAACTGTCAAAATAATTTTGTTCTAATAAATCCTTTTCTATAATCGTGAAGACTCATTGCACGAAGCTGCAAGACTTTGACGCCCGCCGTTTCGAATGTGGGTATTCCTGAATAGCATATACATATAATTATGCGAGAAGCAAGGGGTAATTCTAGCACCTTTATCATCTCCACAAATCTGGGATCTTCCACGGCCAAGTTCATCATTTTCTAGACGTTGGAACCACTCCGTCTCTATTATCCCTCGCTCCGGCTCATTATAAATATATCAGAGAAAACTTTTTTTTTCTTATAAGGTTATTGCATTTTCCTCTCTTCTGCTATTTGTTTTCAGCGAAGCCCTTCCTATGTCTACACGAAGGCCGTAATACATCTCATTCTTCTGAGATGGTCCTGGAGTAAATCATGGTGCAATTTGGAAAAAGTCAATTAGCTCATGCCTAGAGAGAACTAATAAAATTCTATACATTATTTTGCAGAGAAATAAATTTTTTTCAGCGCCTGTTTAGAAATACCTCTGCTTTCCAAACAATTATTAAAATTAGTATATAAAATATTATAATGGGGCGCCGGGATAGCTCAGGGGATCCGTACGGGTCTCGCAATCCTGACGTCGCGGGTTCAAATCCCGCCCAGGTCAATCTTTTATTTATAATATAGAAGGTTGTCCTGAGCCATGGGTGTTTAAAATAGGGTGGCAACCTGTAGATAGCCCCTCCCTCCAATGACCCTTAGTGGTTGCAAGGGAGGCTAACACAGAAAAAAAAAAAAA
>KZ808717.1:161552-172539 GCA_000696205.2 Oncopeltus fasciatus
TTTTTTTTTTTTTTTTTTTTTTTTTTTTTTTTTTTTTTTTTTTTTTTTTTTTTATTGTAGATATTACTTTTAGATTTTTTGTTGTTGGGGTTCAGTTAAGGTAGATCCAAAAAAAATATACAAATTTTAAAAAATGTGTATTTTTTAAATTATCTTCTAACGTTTCTGCTTAGATTGTAAGCCATCTTAAAAGCTATCATGAAGGCGAGAGGGGACGTCGTGTCACTAAAATCTCATTTTCATGACCGAAAAGTTAGCAGATAATTTACAAAATACGCATTTTTTAAATTGGTATTTTTTTTGGATCTACCTTGACCAAACCCCATATAAAAAAAATCTAATAATCATATTAAATTTATTTTAAAATGCATGCTCTAAATCATCCAACATGTGTCAAAAGCATGGGGTTTTAACCTTAAATAATAAATTACATTAGTATAGCACTATATGGTACTACAGCAGTACCATAATGCATTTATTTATTTATTTTAATGGTACAAATGAAATACTTTTTGAAAAATATATCCCCTCAGTCAGTATATCCGCCTTATTATAAAAGGTTTTAAATTTTGATTCAGGCATTTTCACGTAAAAAAAAATCTCAGAGAAAGAAAATGAAAAAAATCATTACGGAAAAAATAAAAAGTCCGTATATAAATTCTTAACATTGCAGTTAATGAACTTTCCAAATCGTGCAAACTCCCACTTCTGTGCGTCAGATATTGCTAAATAACAAACTAAAATTTTAGTCAAATTTAAAATCGACTCATTTCACTAAGAAAAACTTTAATTGCGTATTATATTCATTGCAATTAAAGTAAAATTTGATGTTCATGTAAACTCCCACTCATATTGCTCAATTTTTCTATGGAAATCCTGAAATATATATATTTTTATGAGGAGAGGATTGTCGTAAATTCGGTCATGGTAGTTGAAGAATTAAAAACTAACCAAAAAAGCTACAAATTATTAATTTTTAATTCTTTAACTACCATGACCGAATTCCCGTCAATCCTCTCTTCATAGAACTTATTGACGGTCAACAATTCATTCCATATTATATAAATATATATCTGCAAGTGATGTATGCCCTCGTCATAAAACAACCCTACTATCGGTGTATTGTAGATTGATATCTATGCAAATGAGTAGCCCCATTCGCTCCGTTTTTATTGAAAAGTGTGGGACTCTTCCATCAGAGACCCTATTGGGATTAGACAGTCTAATGAGAATGTCCCGAGTACCCTTGCATAGACTAACGCTGCGAATTTCAAACATTTTGACATCTATAACATAGACACAAACATATATNTATATATATATTTTTTTTTTCAGCGTAATTAAAAAATGCTACCTTATTGATTCAATACATTTCACAGTTAAATTCATTTAGCCCGTGTTCTCAAATAATTTCAGTTATTCTTAAAAAACTGATCAATTAAAGCTATATTATATGATACACATTTTATGTACATATAACATATAAGTTAAATTGCCTTATTCTCAGTGGTAGTGATAGACTTAATTCTGGCTAGTGAAAAAATTGATAAATTAGCCAAATGAAAAGCCAAGGTGTAAAGAAAGAGCAGAATCATATAGAGTTAGGCAAGCCAGTAAGGAAAACATGACTTTAATTGAAGAGTACATTTGTTTTGCAATTTCTGAAAAATTAAACATCAATATTTGTCTTTACTTATTTGTATTGGTTTTTCCCTGTCCACTTATTAGTTTAACTGATAACTTGTCTCCAAAACGTGACAGACAAGCATTTGCTTCTGATGAAGCAAAAGAAAACTAACATTTCTCCATTACCATTCTTCTGTCAACACACTTAAGTACCTATTTGATATGGCAATTAACGGTTTTGTTGAAGCCATAGCTCCGCTGCCTTTCAAACATGCTTTTTGTGTACTCTGTAGAGTCACTCTCTCGAGGTGGAATGACACTAAAGAGATTTCAACGTGTTAAAAAAAAAAAAAAAATTTGCTTCGTAGAACACATGAGAATGTATTAATTTTAATCTCATTTTTTTAAATTTTAGAACATCTGTGTGATAATTATTATATATTATATTGAATAAGATGGAATGGTATACCTTATTTCCGATGAGTGGTAAAGATGAAAAAGAGTGGTATTCCTATAAGTCCACGACTCTGTCATTTGGTAGTGGGGGGTAATTAATCAGTGATTCTGCTTAGCGCAGTTCTAACGATTAGTGCGAGTGGAAATTGCCCCCACCGGGGCGGATGTCGGATTGACGACACCGACTGAAAGAACATTGAGAGAGGTCTCTCCTTGGCCACGGCCCACTGATCCCACCCTGATGACTTGTCTGTTCCAGAGTGCTACGAGAGGGTGGCAGTCGGCAAGAGACTCAACCAGTCTGAGGTCTCCACTTCGCTCAGCCTGAGCAGCCTACGGAGGTGCGAGCAGGAGTGCGAGAGGGCCCGATGCTTAGCCTTCAGCTTCGGGTAAGTTCGCCCTGTCTTTACGCTTCCAAACCACACCACCTAGAAAAGCGGTGCAAACTAAGCGAATTCCTCAGTATAGCACTCGTATTTGGAATTCCCATGTCGTGTAAAACATATCTCTGTTCAAAAGGAGAGTTTGTTGACCGTAGATATTATTCTCGGATGATTTTAGTTGGGGTTCGGTCGAGGTAGATCCAAAAAAACACAAATTTAAAAAATGTATTTTTTAATAAAGGATTATCTGCCAACGTTTCGGCTTACATTGTAAGCCATCTTCAGGACGTCCTCTCTCATCTTCAAGGTATAAGTTCAAGTTCAAGGTATAAGCTCTAGTTCAAGGTATATAAGTTCAAGGTATAAGTTTAAGGTATAACTTCAAGGTATAAGTTCAAGTTCAAGGTATAAGTTCAAGTTAAAGGTATAAGTTCAAGGTATAGGTTCAAGGTATAAGTTCAAGCTATAAGTTCAAGGTATAGGTTCAAGGTATAAGTTAAAGGTATAAGTTCAAGGTATATGATTTCAAGGTATAAGCTCAAGGTATAGGTATAAGTTCAAGGTATAGGTATAAATTCAAGGTATAGGTTCAAGGTACAGGTTCAAGGTATAAGTTCAAGGTATAAGTTCAAGGTATAAGTCCATGTTATAACTTCAAGGTATAGTTCAAGGTACAATTTCAAGTTCAAGGTATAAGTTCAAGATATTAGTTCAAGGTATAAGTTCAAGGTATAAATTCAAGGTCAGGGTATAAGTTCAAGTTCAAGGCATAAGTTCAAATTATAAGTTCAAGGTATAAGTTCAAGGTATAAAGTTAAAGTAAAAGTTCAAGGTATAAGTTCAAGTTCAAGGTATAAGTTCAAGATATTAGTTAAAATTATAAGTTCAAGGTATAAGTTCAAGGTATAAGGTCAAGGTATAAGTTCAAGTTCAAGGTATAAGTTTAAGGTATAAGTCCATGGTATAAGTTAGAGGTATAGTTCAAGTTCAAGGTATAAGTTCAAGGTATAAGTTCAAGGTATAAGTTTAAGGTCAAGGTGTAAGTTCAAGTTAAAGGTCAAGGTATAAGTTCAAGTTCAAGGTATAAGTTCCAAGTATAAGTTCCAGTTCAAGGTATAAGTTCAAGATATAAGTTCAAGGTATAAGTTCAAGGTATAAGTTCAAGTTTTAAGTTCAAGGTATAAGTTCAAGTTATAAGTTCCAGGTATAAGTTCAAGGTATAAGTTCAAGGTATAAGTTCAAGGTATATGTTCAAGGTACAAGTTCAAGTTCAAGGTTTAAGTTCAAGGTATAAGTTCAAGTTCAAGTTATAAGTTCAAGATATAAGTTCAAGGTATAAGTTCAAGGTCAAGGTATAAGTTCAAGTTCACGTATAAGTTCAAAGTATAAGTTCAAGGTATAGGTTCAAGGTATAGGTTCAAGCTATAAGTTCAAGGTATAGGTTCAAGGTATAAGTTAAAGGTATATGATTTTAAGGTATAAGTTCAAGGTATAGGTATAAGTTCAAGGTATAGGTTCAAGGTATAAGTTCAAGNATTTTGTAATTTGATTAAAATGAAGAATAAATAAAAAAAACAAAAATAGCATTTAATGACAATGGCATGAGGAGAGAAGGTGACCATCGATGCCATTCTCAATATTAACAGTGAATAAATTATAAATAAAGTGAAAGTAATATTTAACATACAGCATGTATAATACTTTGCTCAGGAAAATTACGATTGTTTTCCCTATTCTTACAGACAGAAATAGCTAATTATTATAGGACTAGCTAATAAATAGCTAATTTATATTACAAATGCTCACATTTCAATTAAATAACGTTTAAAATATATTAATTTATAAAATTATAATAGTCCTAATAATTTTAAATTAGATAATAAATTTTTAACCATTAGTTATAATCTTAAATATTTCAATACACAGTTCTAAGTCGTTCCAAAAGATTTTTTTTTTTTTAATTCTGCTCCTCATTTGCTTAAAAACAATAAATAAAATATATAACTGTTATACCATATTCCTTATATCAGGTTCCAATGAGGTCTAGAAGAAATAATAGTTTAACATGTGAGGGAACATACTTTATTCATACTTATTAATCATAATTAAGTATTAGGGCGGGTCTTAAATAATATTTATCTTATAGTTTTTTAACACAGGATCCAGTATACGCTGATTTCACTCCGTCGTCTTTTTTAAGTTACATTTAACCAGGACAACTAAGTAAAAAAAGTCCTTTTTCCGCAAATTAATTCCTTACTTGACCACAGTAGTAAGAATAAGTGCTCAAACATTACTATTTGTGTGACCGCCATTGCGTTTATACTTTTCCCTAACAAGTTCTTTTGGACATCATAAGTATATAGCAATGATATATATAAAATTCACAATTGAAGAACTTAAGGACCTTCATTCCTCTAGTATAGTGAATAAGAAATTCATCAAATTTTTGTGAAACCTGTTCATTGGCTTTTAGATTACTTGATCTTAAAAAAAGAAGACATCAGGTAAACTGACAATGAAATTGAAGGTCTATGAATTTCGTATCTTATATCTCCTAAATGGCGACAAACTTTTTTTTTCTTTTCTAAAAGTGAAATTTCCTCTGTTAGATGGTCTTTCATCTTGCTATTTTACTAGCCCGATTTCAAACTTACTGATACTATAAAGTTTACTTATACATACAAGCGTACGCTGACAAAATATTGGAATATTATGAGATGTGACTTCAGGGGGTTTCGAAGATCGTGGAATCTTAAAAAAAAAAAAAAAAAAAAGTAAATAATTTTCTTTATAACTTATGCCCTCGATGGGAGTAATTTACAGAGCACTGTATATATTTCTTAAATAATTCAAGATATGCGAAAAATGATTCAAGTGTATATTAAATTCTATGTCACCATAGATACTTTAGCAAAATGTCAAATTTATAATGTATTAATACCTAACATCAGGCGATATGAAAATGAATGCTCAAACCTCATTAATTCAGTATATTAAATTCCACAAAAGCATAATCCAGACATTGATAAAGACTTCTTAGATGATTTTAGTTGGGGTTCGGTCAAGGTAGATGGCAAATTACTGTTTTAATGTTATTCAATTATTTTTCAATAAGTTTTTGTTTGCATGTTTTTCCAAATTGTTTTTCAAAATCTTTTTAAATTCTCTTACATAGCTTTTTACATTCATACTCTTGATATCATATTATATTATTGCAATTCTCTATTATATTATTGTCAATTATTATTGTATTCTCATGACATTGTATTTCTACAGCCCTGAAGATGGCTTACAATGCAAGCCGAAACGTTGGCAGATAATCCTTCATTAAAAAAATACATTTTTTAAATTTGTGTTTTTTGGATATACCTTGACCGAACCCCAACTAAAATCATCTAAGAATAATATCTACAGTCAACAAAACTCTCCTTTTGAATTGACAAAGACCGTGCAATAAATTAAGGAAGTGAAGTCCTCAGTTATAGATATTTAAACAGTTGTAGAGATTTAATTAACAAAATATCACAAGAACATGTGTTCCCTCGGTAAATAAAATAGAAGACCCAATCATAAATCCAAAGTTTTATAATCTTATTTTTAAATTGAAGAAATTTCCAAAATTCGAGTCAGAGAAAGAAAAAACCTTGCTTACTGATGATTCTGGTAACCCAGTAACCTATGATTAACTGTTATTCGACTTTATTTAAATATTAAAAAAACTATCTAACACACAAATAAATAAATAAATTGGTTTGGATTTATCAGTAGAAGCCACGGGCATTAGTATGGTGTTATTAGTGGTATGGGAAGTGTATTTCTGTTGGGCACATCGATTTCCTGACAGGACCTATTAAAATGTAACGGTACACTGGGACAATTGTGCCGACGACATCCGACCTTATTTCGGCTACATTTCTTAATGACCCCCCTTGCACAAATGATCATGCCATTAACGGTTGGGAAGGGGGGCGAACGACCCCTCACATACCGCAAGCTAACATGCAATATTTTTGCGAATAACGGAAAAAATGAAAATTCTCTGAGTTATTGCCTTTTAAACTAAAGTAGATCAAACACGGCACATTAGAGATGAACATTTAAAATACCTATCTAAGCACCTTGGAATGAAAGAGAAAGCTATATGCTTAGCAATCTTAAATAAGTTTCTTCTTAAAAAATTTTACGGAATATGATCGTAAGAAAAGGAAATTTGCCAAATAATAAAGGAAATAAACTTTTTATATAACATTTATAATAATAAATATATTCACTATTCCCCAAAACCTCCCTTAACAGAATTCAATCTAATTGCACACTATAATTTATGTTTTATGTTCAAACTTTAACATATATATGTTAATTAAAGTTAGAGTTTCAAAATAAAGCAGAAATACAGATTTATGTTCCTGTAGTTTTAAAAAAATGGGGTTCCATACAAAACCCTATTTTTCAATTATAATTATACAGTTATAAATAATTATACTATTATTATTTCCATGTTAAGAATTTTTCATTAATATGAACATATATAGTGATTTATATCCTAAATAACTTTTCTTCTTGATTGATGAGTGATTACAAACCCTACTAGGGTTTACAGACTAATGTGTGACTAAATTGAAAATTTAACATATTTTTAATGTTATACATTGATTTTATTTATATTTCCATGTTCTCCGATACAGGATTGGTGAATAATCGAAAATAATATTGAAAAGTAGCTGTTTATATTTCTTATTCTGAATCTTATGAATGAGTACAATTTGTTCATTTGAATGACTTATATAATAGTTAATTAGAAGTTGGGGTAGGGGGGTTGTCAAACTGCAGACCAACCAAATTTATCTCTAAGCTCACTTGTGTTTTATGTTGTTTTTTTTTTTTTTGGGAATAAAACTTATATTATTTTATTTTTTTCAGAATTTCCCACAGCGGAAATGGCACCTGTCAGATTTCGGAAAAGATGCCGAAATCCGAGGGAGTTGTCGGTGACATTGAGTACGACTTGTTCTACAAAAATATGGCTTGCATCAACAGGATATGTGAGTACTTATTTGTTCTTATTATTTTTGTATACTCACTGATTAATTCCATTATAATTTCTAAAACAATAATATAATTCATTTTAGCAATTCGTCATTCAAAAATTTCTTTAAAATAAATTTAAATGCAACCGTAGTATTATTTAAATTTATATGATTTAAAAAGAAGAAATCCTTGATAACAATCAAATATCTTCTATAAAACATTATTAATTTACTTTGCATATTAATAATACCACATTGAAGTCAAAAGTATCACCGAGTGTTTTTGGACCATTTGCTATTAAGCAATAATTTCTCAAATTCTGTGCAAAATAATGTTGACGAACTTTTTTTTTTTTTTTTTAATAGAAAAATCAAACTTTTTTAAAGCCCGTCGAAACTCACAAATTTGCATCACACGACATAAGACTCAGCGTATATGTGTATGGGGGAGGGGGGATAAATAGTAGTATCTCGTTCGTACAGTTACGCACAATTTTACGTCTTATCCAAAGCAGCGATTAGAACACGTGTTGGTTATTGACCAAATCCGAAGAGATTGGTTATGTATTGGTAACAAACTGAGTGCGACGATATAGTTCTGACTCACTTAGATTATCTTATTGACTTCGCTTCTGAATTTCTTTTTAAAGCAAAATAGGCTAGCTATTAGCTTAAGTAGTCTAATATTGTATAAGGTAAAAAATAATATTCTCATATTTTTGTTAGACGGTAATTAAAATAAATCGATAGCGTTCATATGCGTTTGAATGAATTTTATCCATGAAAAAACAGTGTGGTTAAAAATATTCTTTTTATGGATTACAATTACGTAATGAACTTTTTCATGTGCATTTATTATTTGAATGAGCGTTTGTACTGTTTTTAAAACAAATAAACTATTTCTATTGAAGGATGTTTTTTAATTAAAGGCTTGCACCATCGATCTATCCTGAACTCTTCTTTTATTCATTACCCCTATATAAAAACTATTGAATAGATATTAGATAGACTGAGGAGAGGTTAGACCATTTCAGTTATTCAGAAGTATATAGGAATTTGAAAAAAAAAATGCATTAATTTATTTTTACATACTTTGTGAAGTAGTAGCGTTTGCATTAATGGTTTTCTCTCTATTGAGAACAATTAAATAATTAGCATTAGAGATAAGACACTTCACCATGCTCAGCAGTTCGTTGACTTAAAAACCACTCTTCAGGAATCTTTATACTTGAATTCTGGCAGCTTGATTTCTGAAAAAAAAAATTCCTTTCTGCAGACCGTTTGCAATTGTTTCGTCAGTTCTGCAAGTTCCAAATTGTTTTGAATACTTATTTAAGCTCTCGCCAAGGTTTTATTTTTACATAAATAGCCCATATATTTTGAGATTTTTAAAAAGTCAGCTTTGGCACCTGGAGTGACAGCCTTTATTCCTTTTTTCGCCCTGAAGACAGGTGACTCGGGCCAAAGGACATCACACAGTCTGTGTGTGTTCCAATGGGACACAGTTCCCTACCTGCTACGTGATATGCACTGCAGAACTCATTCCTTCTCAGATTTCCTAGCTGTGATCAGAATTAGTTAGTCAGCTCAAACCTTGTGTGAAAGATCCGTGACTCTACTGCCAATCTTCTTCCCTAATGATCCTTCGTAACCTAGCTTTTGGGGAAATTATTTCAAAAATATACTATAAATTAATTGAGAATATAAATTAAAAAAATACAACATTCATAAACGGCTACGTTTTAGAGATATATACGTGTNGTAATACAAAATACACTTTTTTTTTTAAATATTATATTTTTCGGATCAACCTTGACCGCACCCTAACAAATTCTCTACTAATACTCTCCACGGTGGAAAATTCTCCATTTTAATGTAGCGAGGAGATTTTTCAGAGCCCTGCGGAGTGAGCTAGAGTATGCTCGGGGGGGTAAGGAGTATTCCAGGGCGATTTAGATGAGCTATGAAAGGGCGAAACATAGACATAGAGGGTGACATGAGAGTACACGCCATAAGGGAATGTTTTCTTTGGAAAATTCAAATGAATTAGTAAACAATAAATTCGAGGTAATAGAATAAAAAATATCTGTCCCAGCCATGACTGACAGAGATCTATCTGTCTAAGCCCTGGCAGGGACAGATAGATTTTTATTCTATTCCCTCTCATTAATTGTTTAAAATTTACGTGGGATAACAAACATGCCGATTTGTTCCAGGTGACAATTCGTCCCCTCTCACCTTCATGATAGCCCTGAAGATGGCTTGCAATGTCAGCCGAAACGTTGGCAGATAATACAAAATACACTTTTTTTTTTAAATATTATATTTTTCGGATCAACCTTGACCGCACCCTAACAAATTCTCTACTAATACTCTCCACGGTGGAAAATTCTCCATTTTAATGTAGCGAGGAGATTTTTCAGAGCCCTGCGGAGTGAGCTAGAGTATGCTCGGGGGGGTAAGGAGTATTCCAGGGCGATTTAGATGAGCTATGAAAGGGCGAAACATAGACATAGAGGGTGACATGAGAGTACACGCCATAAGGGAATGTTTTCTTTGGAAAATTCAAATGAATTAGTAAACAATAAATTCGAGGTAATAGAATAAAAAATATCTGTCCCAGCCATGACTGACAGAGATCTATCTGTCTAAGCCCTGGCAGGGACAGATAGATTTTTATTCTATTCCCTCTCATTAATTGTTTAAAATTTACGTGGGATAACAAACATGCCGATTTGTTCCAGGTGACAATTCGTCCCCTCTCACCTTCATGATAGCCCTGAAGATGGCTTGCAATGTCAGCCGAAACGTTGGCAGATAATACAAAATACACTTTTTTTTTTAAATATTATATTTTTCGGATCAACCTTGACCGCACCCTAACAAATTCTCTACTAATACTCTCCACGGTGGAAAATTCTCCATTTTAATGTAGCGAGGAGATTTTTCAGAGCCCTGCGGAGTGAGCTAGAGTATGCTCGGGGGGGTAAGGAGTATTCCAGGGCGATTTAGATGAGCTATGAAAGGGCGAAACATAGACATAGAGGGTGACATGAGAGTACACGCCATAAGGGAATGTTTTCTTTGGAAAATTCAAATGAATTAGTAAACAATAAATTCGAGGTAATAGAATAAAAAATATCTGTCCCAGCCATGACTGACAGAGATCTATCTGTCTAAGCCCTGGCAGGGACAGATAGATTTTTATTCTATTCCCTCTCATTAATTGTTTAAAATTTACGTGGGATAACAAACATGCCGATTTGTTCCAGGTGACAATTCGTCCCCTCTCACCTTCATGATAGCCCTGAAGATGGCTTGCAATGTCAGCCGAAACGTTGGCAGATAATACAAAATACACTTTTTTTTTAAATATTATATTTTTCGGATCAACCTTGACCGCACCCTAACAAATTCTCTACTAATACTCTCCACGGTGGAAAATTACCTCACGGTAATATATACATATGAATTAATCTTTCACAATATATT
>KZ808718.1:36241-46597 GCA_000696205.2 Oncopeltus fasciatus
CGTATGCGGATAGGTCACACGAACCTTACTCATATACACCTAATTAACAAAGATCTGCCGCCTAAGTGTAATACCTGCCAAGTTCACCTAACAATCCAGCACATCATAGAGGTTTGCCCAGTTTATCAGAATTACTTCACTAGGGAAGGCATTGGAAGAAATATGGCAGAGTGCCTTGGGAACAACCCCTCTACAGTGGATGGGCTGTTAAACTTTCTTAAAAAAGCAGGTATAGCCTGGAAAATCTAAATTAAAGAATGAGATATTATTTATTATTTTAGTTAATAATAATTTATTTATTATAATTTATTAAATATATAATAATAATATTTAAATTTAAAAAAATCTATTAATTTAGGTAGTTATAGTGGTCGGAATCCTGATTCCTGTATTTTATTAACTAATTTATAGTAAACATATTAAAGGGTATTTATAGGGCGTAATAACCTAGAAGTTGATTGCCCTTCAATCTACTACAACTAAGAACTAGTTACTCAACACAAAACAGATCAATGAGAATTACCATAGCGGAATTTATGGTTGGAGGTGTCCAGCGTTTAATACTGAACAAAAATAATTCCAGGCCAAAATCCAGAAAATGTTTTTTTTTTTTTAATTCTTTTTTTGATGGCTCTGTAAGAAATCCAAGGCGAATTGACATTTGGCTGAAGCGAAGGGGTTTTCAAGGGAGGCTTCCTCGGTGTCGGGGCAGGGGTCTATTTGTCATTACAAGGCGTCAAGTAATGAAGGAAAGGGCGCCTCGGCTTCAAAAGGAATTGTCTCAGAGAGTTGACGTCGACCGCCGGACTCTGGTGAATTGCAAATGACGCCATCCTAAAGCCTTCTCAGTAATACCCTCATAGGTTCTCTTCCGCCTCAATTTGAATATTCCCGTCTCAATTACCAGCTAAGGGAGATCTCTGCACCTTTCCCTTTCCTCTTTTTCCCTCTTTCTAAATACATAAATATGCACTAAAGTAATGTCATTAAATACAATATTTAAATCCCCTAAAATTTCATGCTTAGATCTTTTGAGTAGCCCACTTATAATTAAAGTCTATCTCTTTCAAACTCTTACAAACTTAATTATTTTTTATTAGATGATTTTAGTTGGGGTTCGGTCAAGGTAGATCCAAAAAAAAATTACAAATGAAAAAAAGAAGTGTATTTAAAAATTATCTGCAAACGTTTCGGCTTACATTGTAAGCCATCTTCTAGCCTATCGTGAAGACGAGAGAGGACGTCCTGTTCCTAAGTTCACATTTCCATGACTGGGGAGCTTGAACAGGACGTCCTCTTCCGTCTTCATGATAGGCTAGAAGATGGCTTACAATGTAAGCCGAAACGTTGGCAGATAACAATTTTTAGTGCAAGGGAACAGAATAAAAAATCTAACTGTCCCAGTCAGGACTCAAACTTGGAACTCCTGCTATCCGGGCATTGGTGCATTTACCAATTTTGCTACCGGGACAAGTCTGAAAACGTGGGATAATATACCACAAAAAAAATAATATATTTATTCATGAAATCCTGCCCTGGCAATACCAAAAGAAACATCTACTTCTGTGATATAAAATCCATGGAAATATGTTTTTATTTATATATATGTATGTAGATTTATTTATATTCAGCAGGTTAGTTTTTTTTCCTGAAAAAAGATAAATTCAATAGCTGAAGCTCTACAACCCTCCCCGAGGATTGGGCTCGTCGACTAAAGATGGCCTCTTGGGCCTTAAAACCTAAATTTACTGGGAGTTAGGTCAATGGGCCTTTCCTCCCATTTTATTTTATAATTTTTTTATTGTATATATGCATATTATTAAGCCATCAAAATATAAGATGTATTATAATATACATCATATCACCGGTAGGTGACTCCCGGCCAGTGATTACCACGTTTGTGTAGCTTCCTTTCATCGAATTATTTATCTACTTTGTTGGAAGTGTTATGCAATGAAAATTGACAGGCAGCAGAGAAGTGCGCTCGACAAGTTCGTCAAGTTAGGCAAAGTTGCTTCGCCAACATTACCCAAAATTCAGTGAGTAAAGATATAGCTTTTGTTCACAGGGCCAGGAAATTTCCATTCCTCTCATAATTGAATAGCTAAATAATGCATTTAANTTATAAATATATTTATTTTATAAAATACGATGGCTATAATTTTGTATAGATAAAACTTTCATCAGAACATATTTTAGCATCCCCAATGTAGGATCGTTGAAATTAAATGCGTCATGGTACCAAGATTAATAGTTTGGTTTATCGGAGGGAAATTTGCTTAAAAATATGCTTTTTTGAAAACGTGTTAAGAATTTGATATTTTTGATTCCAGAACTAACTATTCTTAATGTATTTAATATCATATTCCCTTAAACTTTAATAAACTAATGTAACTTAAATTTGTTAATTCCTTTAAAAATTACAGTTATCTTATTACGGTAATCTTAAAGCAAAAACTTTTTGTTTACTGCCCAGGTGTTTGTGCTATTTTTACTAACAAATTGGGATTCATTCTTTTGTTTCCTTTATTTTCATTAACATAGAGGGGGGTTGCACTGCAAATCTATGTTCATGTGTTTTTTCGACTCTGGGAGTTTACGTGATTGTAATAGACAAGTGTTTGCTATAGTATATTACTCATTAATAAACTTATCTTGTAAAAATATAGAACTTGTAAGCCAAAGCCTTCTGAGTTGATTAAAGCACCCCATTGGGGTTAAAATAATTACTACAATTTCCAGAGGAATATACTTCTATCTTACTTAAGTTTCTCCCCTTACTCAATGAGTTTAAATCTACTTTTTATTCTTACCCCCATCCTGATATAAGTTACTTCAAATTTTTCAGTTAGCTTGGATTATTAGTAATGGATTTTATAAAATGGGGTTTATTAATATATTTTTAAAAATAGTGGAAGAGTACAATGTAATATCTATACTTACAACACAGTCACGAATAGAGTTGAAGGGTTAAAAAAGAGGTTTAGATCCATTTTCGAACCAATTGTTGTGAAGATTAAAGACGTGTTGGTGAAGTGGGAGAGATACCTCAAAAACTGTTCTTCAAAAAGAGCCAATCATGCCATTGAAGAATCAAGTATGAAGGATTTGCCCATGGCTGGATGTACGGAAGAAAAAAAACTTGGGTCAAGAGATCGAATTGGACAGTGCACCAACAGGGCTAAGCAAGGTAATATTGACTCAGATAAGAAGTGAAGGACGAAGGAAGATTGGCTGGAGGTAGTCAGCAAAGAGAAGGAGGTTCCGCAGAGGAAACTGCTCCCCAAGCACAGATCTCATTGGCTGGAGGACAGAATATTTCCATATTGCAACACGAAGAGGACTTCCGAGCAACTCTTCTACCTATGTGACCCGTTTTGGGCGAATAGTGAGGCCACCGCGAAGATATGAATGGTCGGGGTAGACTGTTGTATATATCAATTATAATAACCATATTGTTATATATTTGTTGAGTTTAAAAGGTACACTTTGTTACTAAGTTCTCCCATAAAAAGCATTAATATATAATGATATCCTAAATACTTCAGGCACATTTATCTTGGGAAATCGTTAGCGAATATAAGTACTTTTGAATCTTTGTTTCACACTTGGAAGAGAAAATGCAAGAAGCATGTGTTACTATTATGTATCGTAGAAGCAAAAACACGGATTCCAAGTTGGGCCAACATAGTAGTAAAACGGATGAGCGTAATCATAATTTCTTCAGATTTATTAATTTATTATCATATTTTGAAGCATTTATTTTGGCCAAGATTTTTCTTAGCTAATCAAGGCTCCTCCCATTCGAAATATCCATACAACCTTTGATTATACAACGAAATCTTATAGATTTGGAATGTTTATGTTAATAAAACAGTGGCAGATACTTTTTTTTTTTTTTTTTTTTTTTTTTTTTTTAATATTTTTTTTTTTGTTACATTCTGTAATTGCTCACAATGTTAGTTTTCTCACAAAATACAGATACTAATCATCACATTTTCTATGATATGATATGTACACGGAGTATAATGGTGCGTTTAACTATGGACTTGAATATAGCAACAGAACATTGTCTCAGCTCGGTAAAATAATTAATAGTTTAAGAATTTTATAAGGCGATTTATTATACAATGAGAATTTATTTTATTTTCCTAGTTTTAACAACTTCTATGTGCAAAATATCAAATTCCTGCTGTTTTTCNGGGGGGGGTGGAGATAGGACAAAGGAAGCCCTGATGTGTGCGGCCACACAGGACAGTAATTCAGGAAGGTTGGGGGGGTTATCTTGGTGTGCTGGACCACCCTCCGGTCAGCGCGGGGGGTTTTTACTCCCCCCAGGCTCCCGGGCAAAAACTAATTGCTCCTCCACCTCGCCCTGACCTTCACCACCCCGTCACTTAATTACTGATGGCAAAAATGACTTTTCCTTTCCGCTTATTGGACTGCTTTCTTATGGTCTACGAGGGATGACTCAAAGCATACCGTATGTGAGGTGGACATGTGCCCCAGAGAAGACAATCAGTCAAAACAAATTTCTTCTTTTTTTTTTTTTTTTCATTTGTCTCGCTTAATATAAAGGAATTTAATAAAAAATCATCAATACCGTTCTAATAAATAATAATTTTTTATTTAGGTTTATTTTTTACCCTGAAATATTTTCATATGTCCTTACAGCCTTACTTATTCCCTCCTTAGCCCAGAAGGGAAATAAAGAATTAATGAAAATATAAAATTTTCATCTTTTTATATGTTCAGGTCAAAAGCGCCCTTCTAAGAACAAAATAAAATAATTAACATGAGAGGTTTTTGTTGGGGTTCGGTCAAGGTAGATACAAAAAAATACAAATTTAAAAAAATGTATTTTTTTAAATTATTTAATTANCTAACAATAAAATCTATGTTGTTCACGTAGGCTTCGACAGTCGTCAGATGTATTTACCGTTTCTTCTTCCGGGTTGGACCGTGTCAAATTGTTGTCAAAAGAAGCCATCACATGATGTGCGGAAGCTCGGCTAATAACAACAATTTGACACGGTCCAACCCGGAAGAAGAAACGGTAAAATAAAATCTATGGTCAAAAAAACTTTCCATTTGATAATGTAATTAACGTATTTCTCAATTATTTCTCAATTACAGAATCAGTATTGACAAATAGATCGTGTTCGTGGCAAAGAGAACGGCTAAAAGTCTTTGGTCTATTTTATATGTTTAATAAATGAGAATATAATTTTGTAAAAAAAAAAATCTGGAAACTCTATCTCTGATAGGTCTCTAATTTTCTAAAGATAAAATAGTAAAATCTGGAAAGCAAAATATTCTGGACTCACAGTTACAAGATGGCATTAATATTGATTTATTTATTTTATTTGCTCATAATATATAATAGGCTGCCAGCAGTGATTAGAATTTGAGTAGGGGCTAAAAGGCCTACGGAATATTAAGTAGTAAAGTGACATGTTTCCATGAAGGGAAGGTCGTCTCTTGCTTTTGCCTAAGTCCACTCCAGCCTACGTTGAAAAAGACAGACAAGTACCCAGTTCTGCACTGAATTCGGACCCTATCCTCTCTGCGATTTGACAACCTCACCCCCTACAGTAGACCCCTGAATGGTGGAGTCTCTCCTACTGTCATAGTCGGCTAACAGACAAGAGAAGGCTGAAATTTTCCTTTTGACAGAATGTGATTGGTACCTCAGTTGAGATTCCAATCTTTCTAGTTTGGCCGCAAACCTTGTAGACTGTGATGTTCCCTCATATTCACTAACTCATGAAAAAGAAGAAAAAGTCTGATCCTGTAAGTCACGTGAATATATCAATAATTTTGCTCGTAACTCAGTGGAAAGAGCAGAGAATGTAATCTTTAGGGACAAGTAGAGATTCAATCGGTGTTTTTAGGTCACATGGGTTTTGTTGGTTAAGAATCTGTAAGCATGAGAGGAGAAATTTACTCAGTTTAAACGCGGGAGAGTAATTATTGGGGACAATAGGGCGGAGGGCGTTTTGTGGTTTATAGATTTTAGGAAGGCCATAACATCTAGGTTGGCAGATAATGTAATAAGAATTTTTATATTGAATTTTTTGGATCTACCTTGACTGAACCCCAATATAAAAATAATGAACTATATTTATATTTTTTAAATTTAAATTATTTAATATAATTTAAGGATTTATTCAAGAAAAGTTGCAGAGGATTTTTAAAAGAAGTAACATGGTAAGGACGTGACTTTTGTCTCAATTAGGAAAATCTGTTGATAATGAAGTATGTGGCGGAAACAAGTTGTAAGTTACTAAATCTGTAGCTGTGTCAATCTGGTCGGATTCTGAGGAGCAGAGGGGTATAAACGGACTGTTTAGAGGGGAGAAGACAAGTTAGGGGTTGGTGTCGTCGAGGTGGACAGGACTTGCTGCTCTAAGCATCCTCCTGACCGACGTTTGCTAATTTTATTTAGAGCTTCCCTATCTCCGAGAGCTTTGATCCGCTCCCCGGAGCACTTCTAAACTACCCTTCCGCCCGACTCACAGTCAACATGCATATTTAAGCCCTCCCAGGGTTTGTATGTTGAGTAGAGGGCTTCTGTTTGTCTTCGACTCGCCGTGTGAGAGTTGCTTCTCACCGAATGAGGGCGAGTTCTCTGATTCCTTTGTCGCCTTTGCCTAGCAAGCGTAATAATTGGTGGATTCACTTAAACTAGATTCCCACCTATTTTCTCAGATAAACTAATCTTGAAATCTTTTTTATTCATTAGGAAAAATTTTTTTTTTTGGTTTTGAAAGAAATATTTGACGCTACACTGGTAAAGTAAAATATATTTTATGTTCTTAGGGCATATAGGGCATATTTTCGGCCTCATGCATTTTTAGGATATTGCCATCAACTATTTATGTTAGTATAGAAGTTTTGGAAACATTCTTCAATTTTTAATTTTCTTTCATAGTAGAAAAAAAATATGTCTGTTTACACACGTATATTGGAATGCATCCATTCAAAATTATAGGCTTACAAAATGCATTTATGGATATAGAATACACGAACTATCAATACTTATTCATCGTTTCGTGCCCAGCCTCCAGCAATTTTTAAAATTAAGAAGTGAAATACATTGCACAAGTTCTGCAGAACCTTCAGCAATTTAAGTAAGTTTTTCTAATCCCTAAAAAGAAAAAAAATAATTGAAGCACTCGCTTCCACACAACCACACACACACACACATGTGTGTATATATAATATTTGAAAGTGCATGAGGGGGGGGGGGGGGGCTCGATTTGTTTACATGTAGATTCTTTAACATTTTCGATATTACTAGTTTTAAAAAACAATGAAATGTGGCATACCAGTTACGGAGTGAACTGGGGAGAGGTTATCAATTATATTTGGATTTTTCAAATTTAAAAATTACTATACTCTAAAGAAGCTGATTCCATTTTTAGAAAGAGAGAGAAAGTGAGAGAGACTGTTTACTGTAAAAGAAAGTAAACAAACATTAGCTATAGAAAAGGTATTAAGGAAGGGAAATAACCCAAATCAAATGACGCCCCAATGAACATACAACAAAGAAAAATTAATGTAGGAGAAAATATTAATACCATGAAAAAATATGAATAATTTTACAAATTTGTCAAACACCAAATTTAATTCATAAATTACACAATTTAGGCGGATTAAATAAAAATATCAATATAATGTAAACATATAGCAGAGCAATAGCTGATATGCATCTATATTAGATAGATGTGACAGAACATATTAATCACTTATTTAAGAAAATAGAAGAAATAACACATGTCATTGTTCGAAAATTACAGTTTTTTAAGAAGATTACTCTAATATTGAATAGTAAAGAATTGTTAAACATAATAGGAGGTAAAGAATGTTTTAGATATTTTTGATATAAACATTGAAAGTGAAAAACTTTTTATTATTTTGCAAATGTTATGCAATCACTTAGGTTCATGAAGATAGAAACTATCCATTGGTAGGCACCATATTATTTATTAGCAGGCCAATAACAGCATTCGAATGGTGTTTCAAAATTGAAATATTGAAATATTTTAGAAATATTATGAGAAATTTGTAATAATTCTGACATTACAGCATTTTTCTTCTTATATTAGTTCATTTTTCATATGATTTTCCTCGAAGTTTAGAGCCTTTTTGTTTTTTTAACTGGCTCATCTTCACAGTCAACTAAAATAACATTATCATTTATTTATATATATNGCGTATCAGGATATGGTAGTGTCATACAGTATTCAATTAAGTAGCGCTCACCTACATAAGAGCGTAAAGTGTGTGTGTGTGTGTGTGTGTGTGTGTGTGTGTGTGTGCATTTCTGCATTTCAAGTAAACCCTACTTCTAGCATAAACAGAATACTTTTCAGATTCAAAATATATTTTTTCTTGTATCACACAAAATAAAAAATTGCTTTTTGTGTGAACAGGCTCTAGAGCCTTGGCCTCTTGATTAGTCATATGAAAGAATGAAGACTGCCCTTCGTGAAGGGAAGAGTATACCTGTCAATCTGCTTCTCTTCCGACGACTTCAGCACTCAATTGATTTTGGTCTTCGACGAGAAGATCCTCTGGGAAGACAGTTTTAGACTTCTCTGACGGCGGCTATGTTCCAAGGATGGTCGATGGGGACAAAGGTTTCTGCTTTGTACTTGGCTCTGCAAGGAGATGCACTAAGAGTTCTTCAAGCAGTACTCATATTAAAGACCTACTACGTTTAGCCATCTTTGATAACTGCCATATCAAAGATAGTCTACGACGCTCTGCCCCTAGCTATGGAATTTGAGGCTGTAAAGCAGTCTGTTAGAGGTCATGATAGAGTTTGACCAGGGGAATTGGAATCTGCTGCGGAACCGGGCATGGAAGAAATAGAGAATAAGACACTCTAGGTACAGAAAAACACGTAAGAAGAAGGGAACTATGGGGTTCGCTGTTGGAACTATGGTCAGCTGGAGCATACAAAAAGCAGAATGCGAGACCGTGACATATGAAGAGCAATAGGAAAATTAATATGGTTTGATAAAATGTGCTACAGTCAACCCAAGGCGCAAAAGTCCTCAAAACGATTGCTAGATTCAATAGGAAGCCGGTAAAGTTTCTAGGTGGATGGGACGATAATAGGCACTTCCTACGCTTTCCTCTGGAAACTGGTACCATCAAGACTGCACTCAATTGTTGATATTGAGACTACACTTCGACCAGTTGATATTATACCACCTGATAAATCTTGCACCAACATCCTAAAGGCAGAATGAAAGAACGGTACCACATCAAAGCCGAGAAAGGTGGTTTCTAGCCAGAAGACTTAGTATAGCTACATGATCCTCGAAGGTGTCGGAGGTATTCTCCATAATTTCAAAGTTCTAAGGAAGGTCCTTAATAATAAACAGGATTAAAGATGTTATATACAGTATTAAGAAGCAACTGATTGGCTTCATATGAATGAGATCCCGGACCAGCGGGTTAGGAATCCAACCATAAATCCATAAATCGTAGAGAGCTAATGTTATTCTTAAGTGATCCCGTGGTCAGAACGTGTATAGATTGATTTCCGATTTCCTTATAAGATGTCTTCTTAAATCGATAGTACAATTTTTCCGTAAAGGAGAGGAAAGCATTTGAATCCAGATTAGACAAAGCTGGAAATATTGTCCTCGATTGGGAGGGAAATTTCAATGCTAATGAGAATAATCGGCTTGCCTCGGAGATAATGCCTGCCACATCTACGCTTCCCCAACCTGTTGCTCCTCGGTTGAGTCGAGGGAACTAATTCCTCATCACCTATCTCTCACTGTTCTCTTACTGTTTTCTAGGGAAGTCAAGGTTTTTTATCAATATTTCAGAGGTCGCCGTCAATGTAACACCGAACCGCCATTTACATTTCCGCAGGTCATGCATTACAAGAGTCAATTTTCAATTTTCAACTCTCCATTAAAGATGGACAAGTATAAGAGAAATGCCTAATATATCATAAAAACCTAATGAGAACAAAGTGAATAAATACTAAGTTCGACTGGGAGGGGATAAATCTGGATGCATTCGACTCAAGATACATTCTTCTATATCTACAAGAAAGGGAGCCAGAAAAAAAATCTTGCTTCTCACTGTAAATCAAACCCGGGTCTCCTACTTACCGGGCAGGCATGCTATCCCTACACCACCGAGGCAGCTTTGATTTTTTTTTCTCCTGGCTCCCTTTGTATTTCTTGCAAATAATTTAATGTGGGACTACATACCACAATTATTTCATTATTTAAAATATTTTTTAATATATTTGTTAAGATAACTGAATTATAAAATTCGTTAATAAATATTTCTTAATATATTTATGTATCACAAATTCAAAAA
>KZ808718.1:57128-79005 GCA_000696205.2 Oncopeltus fasciatus
ACAATGTTGTTATATATATATATACTTTTTCTTTCTTTTTTTAGTGGGTAGGATTTCAGCGGTTAATATAATAAATGTTCGAAAGTGACAGGAGTAGAGTCGAAAGAGGCAACACAAGTATTATAAAAAGAAATGGAGTAAGATTTGGAGATATGGGAAGGAACATTATAGAGATGGAGATTCACTCTCATGGTTGCAGAGTGTTGTGATTGAAGCTCATTTTGAATGTACTGATCCTGCGTTGGCCGACTGCAGTAATTAATTGCCTAGCTTGATATTAATAGAAGGTTGTAGCACCGTTCCTTGGCCTATTGGTGCCTTTTGCCGCAGGGAATTAGCTGGCTGATTCTGCTTAAATAATCTACAAATAGCTAGAGTGTTGCAAGCTTTTTGGAAAACTGCATATATACGACTACACAGAGTGGAGATCATATGTATTAAGCTTTAGCATGTCCATACGGCTTGTATTTGTGACATTGTACCTTCGGGGGCAAGGTTCCCCACTTTGATCCCCTGCATGTTTGGCATAGGTTCCAAATCCGTAACAAACGTTGACTGGGGAGATTTAGTGATAAAATCTCTCCACTCTTCCATGACCCAAAACCTCATTTAAGACATTCCTTAGATTGAATACAAGTTCCAGCAAACCTCACACAGCCCTTCTTTTAGCTAGTATTTGTACCGCGATTTCTGTATCATGCTGCCTGTATATCGCACAAGTCCCTGTATATTTCTCTCGTCGAGAATAAGTTAGCGTCGGACTTTGCGGACGAAAATGAGCGACGGTATTTCGGGAGACGACTGTCAGGTTCTCATGGGCTCTGAAAGGGTTTCGAAACGCGAGTGGTGTGCTCAATGGCGTTGTCGGAAGAAGCATTGCATGGACGGGGTCTTTGATCTGTCTACTCTCGTCCTTCGGACATGTCTTGGCTCCACCTTGTCACCCCTTTTTTGCCACAGGCTTGATGTTATATCATAAAAATAATTTATAATAACAATCGTAAACTATTGGGTTTAAAACCAAAATTAAGAAGTACATATTAGTTACATATTTGGACTTTTGTATTTATATTTATCTATCAAAAATTATTAGTCAAGCGTGTTGCGTGAGGTTGATTTAAAAACACATCAAGTTGATTGTAATCAAAATATTTTATTAACGCTTTATACTTTATTACTAGTGCGCTAGATTAGAATGTACTACATTGTAATAAATTTCAATCTAGCTGTTTTTGGACGAGTCATTTTTTGAGTTGCTGGGAAGAACCATAGTTATCTACAAGAAATGCACCGGGAGCCAGAAAAAAAAATCTTACAACCTAAGCCGAGAAACGAACCCGGGTCTCCTACATTCCGGGTAGGCTCACTGGCCTATTGGGTTGCCCCAACTTCAATAATCTCTCCAACTCCCGGTAGAGGTAGCAAGATTTTTTTCGTGTGATTACATAGCACAATTTATTTATTATTTGAAAATAACTAAAGTAATCGTTCTTAATTTATCATAATACGCCTTGCACAGCCGGTATAGTTGTTCTTTTTTCAGACCAATGTGAAAAATGGACAGTAAAGCTTATTTAACAAATAAAAATAATAACTATTATACAAAGCCACGCAGTGATTTTTTTTTTTTTTTAGTTTTCATAGGGTTGTTTATTGGGTAAAACATTATTATCGAATTCTTTCCCCCAAAACTAGAATCAAAATGTTTTAAAGGAATCCCATGTTTACGATAGAAATAATAAAATTAAACTCTCTGCAATTAAAATATTTCACGAAAATAGTTTAAAGAGGAATTTTTGTTATTACTCCTGAAATATTGTGACAACATTAGAGGACTAAATTTTCAAGTGGACACATTGGAAAAAGAAAAATTCCGGAGTAAAATATTAGGATCAGTAGTCCTTTTCAACTGCAGGGGTAGGACACCCCTGAAAAACTCGAGTTGACCATTGGAGGACCATTAGAAGGAAGAGGAGGTGGGCAAGCTGTCTTTATACGACCCATTGTCAGACAAGTTCTCTGGAAACGCCAACCCTTCTCACCTTTCTAATACGACTGACTCCAGGCTCTCCGAAAACTTTCTCACCTGGACAACTTTAATACTCCCCCCTTTTAGTTGTTTCCCCTACTTGCCATTCTTAGCTGGGCCCCGAAAGAAGAGGCAGAAAAAGGAATTCGCCGCTCCTCTATGCCCATTTCAAGTTTTTCTTATTATGAAAACTGTGTTTTATTCTTTCTTTTTTTTTTTCTAATCTAATAAAACTACTTGTTAATTCTGTGAATACAACTCCAGAAAATAAAAATTTGTGGACTGTCTTATGTTGTTCACACATTCAAACTAATTGATGAAAACTGTGCGTTAGTCCGTATCCAACAAATTAGATATTGTCTAATGAGACTCCCTTGGCATAAATGGCCCTCTGGATCCTTCACCACATGCACAATACTCCTTCTCCTTGAGAGGTCTTGCGTGACAGTTGTGGACACTACACTTAGTATTCCTGGTCACATCCCTCTTCACTCTGCCTCAGGGCCCACCCCTACCACTGGCATACAATTCCTTGCGATTGCGCCAGGGCGGTTTCCCACTGCGCGTCCCACTACTTCAATGTCTTCCATCTGAGTTCGGTAGTCACAAGGGCAGATTCACATTAAGTTGCGGCTTCCAAATATAGCGCAAGTTGTCACATTTGGGACCAGAAATCAAAACCTCAGCTTTCTATATTCGCATATTGGAGACTTTGCTAATGGGATGCAGTCCTACGCAGATCCTACGACACATTCATTATGATTAAATTGTTTGTTGTAATAGCGATTATCAACTCCTAAATTAAGTTAAAATACTTTATTTTTAAGCTGATTATGCAGTATATGGTACTTTAATGAAAACTAAGTTTTATTTCTAAAGGATTCCTTCACGAAGAAGCAATAAAAGCTTAGTATATTTCCTATTTTACATTTAAGATGGACAAAAATAAGAGTAAATGACTATTTAGATCGTAAAACGGAAGAGAGTAATGAGCGTAAAGTATCAATAGGATGGCTCCAGGCTGGTCGGTAAATTGCACAAAACATTCGTAGATATATTCCTTAACATAAACTTATACACAAATGTTGTAAAACATAAATATTGAGAAAATACATTTTACACAATTTATGTTCAAGTTACTTTTACGTAAAACTAATAATAACCAAGATATCACATTAATAATTTTTGTTTTCATCTAACCCTTTACCTTCTAACTCATAAGATTAGTGTCGAAAATGTGTTCCTTCTAAGGTTTCCATTCGTAAGCATAAATACCGAATTTGGTTTCTATATTTTAAAAACAATAAGAGGGGCGCCAGGCTAGCTCAGGGGATCCGTACGAGTCTCGCAATCCTGACGTGACGCCGCGGGTTCAAATCCCGCCCAGGTCAATCTTTTATTTACAATATAGAAGTTTGTCCTGAGCCATGGGTGTTTAAAATGGGGTGGCAACCTGTAGATTGCCCCTCCCTCCAATGACCCTAAGTGGTTGCAAGGGAGGCTAACAGCAAAAAAAAAAATAAAATAAAAAAATAAAAATAAGATCTTTGTTTTAAGACATTATTCTCGTAGAGTTTCAGTGTATAAATTGTGAAAAGGGTGATTCAGCCTGCTCAATAGAATGTGAAGTTCATAAAAATGGAAAAATAATGGAAAATATTATATAAATAGAGACATAGTATCTTACACGTAAAAGATCAAGGGCAAGCAGAATTTACATACAAATATAAAACAAAGGTTACTTCTCTACCTAATACATACCCATATGCAGTAAATCTACTACCGATTCACTTAATACTCAAATAGAAAATTAAGTAAACATTGTAAATCATTTGTTTAATAGAATTTCAGTCTTGGAAAATGGCATTTTCTCGCAAACTTCCTATATTGATAATTTAATTCTCAAAATCAACATGAAAAAGCTATACTTTCTAAGAGCAATAGTAAAAATAGAAATAATTAGGTACTAACCAAATCCTCCCAAAATAAGAAAGTAGAAATTCAAAAGTCAAATGACCAACCTTCAGGCAGCGATTCAAGTCCTGCTCTGAAATGAACTTTATCAAGCTCATCAACTTCATGGCATGATTTTCAATTGAGCCTCAGTATTAAAACAGCTACACCGACGCTTGAAAAGAATACGAATAAGTTGTAATAAATAAATAATATGGCATATTATTCATCTACAATATACGTATAAAAATGATCTCTTAATATAGTTTTAATTTTATTTTATATTAATATTCATAAATAAATACATTAATATTTTTTCCACTATTTCATATAAAATTCTACTATTCCGCTCATATTCATATGCACGGAAGTAAAGTACTTCCTTACTGTTCCGAAAGATGGCTTGTGAGAGAAGCTTAAAGCTTAAGGTTAAATTTTTAAAATATCTGTTATCCTAAGAGATATAAATTTACAGAATGAAAACATTAATTCAGCGATGGAGAAAATAGTAAGAGAATCCTGTTAGAAGCCCAGGACTCGATCCCTTAGACGAAATCACAGCCTTCTAAAGTTCCCCTCCCTAGGTAGACAAAAAAATAATGTTTTCTTGCAATCAAAAATAGACAAAGAGCTTTAAGAAAATTTAAATAAAAATATCCTTCTTCTGATAACTGGGAGATATATTTATCAAAAACAAAACAGATTTAAGATATATTCTGAATAAAATTAAAAGAGAGACATGGCAAGATTTCTTTACTTAAATAAAATATTTAACCTCATATTCAGAAATTCGGAAATCAGTTCATGAAATAAAAGACAATTTAAAACAGCCCCGTGAAGGAAGGAAATTCGCTAATATCTGATTCGTTGCCATCTCACTTGAAGAGCGATTTGCTTATTTTTCATGCTCTTCAAATTATTCTCCTGAACTTCAAATAATTATGAAACAAACTGAACTTTTATATCACAAAATAGATTGCTCTCAACTCTAGGAAAGACTAAAACACCAATACCTGACAATCTTAAAATAAGTATGATTAAAACTTGGGTTTAGAAAACCATAATGTAATATTATCGGTTATCAATAGAATTTTAACTGGCAGCTTTCCTAGTTTATGGATCAAAGTTTTAATTATGTTTATCCTAAGGAAAAATGTGAAAGTTTTCGTCGGATCCCGCTCACAAGTACTTTGCCAACCCAATTAAATGGTTTATTAAATCAAAATCATTACTTTATAAATATTTAATTTGGTTGTGGTATTTTATCCCACGTAAATTTCAAACAATTAATGAGAGGGAATAGAATATAAAAAACTATCTGTCCCAGCCAGGAATCGAACCTGGATCTCCTGCTATCCGGGCCGGTGTACTTTCCAGTTATACTACCAGGACGAGCTAGTTGTCTTATTCAATTCCCTCTACACTAGCAAGAGTCTAACCCACGAGAAAGGCGAGAACTTCGTCTTGTACTCGAGGGAGCTGACATTGTCATACATTTTGTCGACTCTCGTCATTTACTTTATTTAATCATTACTTTATAAATATTTAATTTGGTTGTGGTATTTTATCCCACGTAAATTTCAAACAATTAATGAGAGGGAATAGAATATAAAAAACTATCTGTCCCAGCCAGGAATCGAACCTGGATCTCCTGCTATCCGGGCCGGTGTACTTTCCAGTTATACTACCAGGACGCGTTAGTTGTCTCATTCAATTAGTGCAGGGGGAATTGAATGAGACAACTAACGCGTCCTGGTAGTATAACTGGCAAGTACACCGGCCCGGATAGCAGGAGATCCAGGTTCGATTCCTGGCTTGGACAGATAGTTTTTTATATTCTATTCCCTCTCATTAATTGTTCAAAATCATTACTTTTCAATTACCTAAATGGCTTTTGAAAAAGAACAGAAGCAGAGATAATAATTTAATGTATCTCGAAAATGAAATGTGTTAAGCTTACAACAATGAACAAAGAGTGTTGGCTGTGTTTATTGATATCGAGTCTGCCTTTGACCGTACTTAGAGAAGACAATCCCTAAATAGTTTTCAAGAAATAGGTGTGGACAGAAATATGGATTGCTTTAGAGCGGGTGGTTCCCTAAACTTGCAGACATTTTCTCGGCGTCAATAGACGGGGTATTTCTAGTTGCTCTACACCAAATTAGAGAACTATTATTTCCTGATGATCTGGTATTCAGGAAAAAATAAAGATCGAATATCTGATGCAATGGAAAATGCACATATAATTATGCCTCGCAAAATAAAATATTTCGGATCATAAACAATCATGAGTTGAGCACATTAAATCAGTTAAAGCTGAATTCACACGAAGCTCTAAATCCGTTAAAACCTTATCAGGCACTAAGTAGGCTGTAGATAGAACTTCAATGCCCATGTGATATCGACGCCTTAACAGATAGTCATAATCTAGATTACGGTTGGATTGTGTGCGGTTCAGCGAGCCCCAGAACCATGAGGATGTTTGACTCTGTTCACCACACAGGTTTACGTAGAGCAATCAGTGCTTTCATGTCTAGCTCTGTTGTAAGTTGGTATGCTGAATATAGAAAATGTCACTGAGTTTAATAAGTGAACAATTTTCTTTATCATTTTTTATTCAAGCAAATATTCCCACCTCTATTACTTCCACAGAACCAGTTACATATAATATAGGAAATATGAATAAAGGATCTTCACATAGTCGTATATTGGTTTATTTCAAATATTATAAATTTAGTCTTAATCATTTTAAAACTGGCCCATACACTTGGTTTCTTCTAAATCTTCATGCTTGCCTTGAATGAAATAAATTCATTAAAAAAGAAAAGAACCACAAAAAATTTAAGAAAGAATTTAACCACCTACAAAATTTAACATTTACCAATGGCTCTTTAAATGAGCAGGGCTCTTGAGCAGCAATTCTTTCAAATAACACTAATCACAAATTTTCTATGTTCCCTAAGTGTAGTAGTTTCACATCAGAGCTCATTGCGATCAAGAAAACTCTCTGGGTGTTTATTTATCTACAGCAGATTGTCAACTCATATGTTTTGATTTATTATCTAACTTAATTAAAATACAAAACCCCTTCACATTTAATTCTCTAATTCAAGACATCAATTACAGCGTAGAAAACATTAAAAAACATAATATCAAAGTCTTGTTATGCTGGATACCTGGACATTTTTTTGAGGCATATTAACGATTGCTGGCAATTTTTTCCACTAGAGCAATTACAATAAAATGAATGCAATGTTATTACAGCAATGAAATGTAAAGAAAAAAGAATGAAAATATGTAAATTTAAATGGAGAGTTATAGACCGTAGAGATTATTAGTAGACTTTTTTGTTGGGGTTCTGACCATTAATTCAAGACCAGGTTGATTCAAAAATACAATTTTTAAAAAATTTTCTTGTTTTAAATGATATTTTTTGGATCAACCTTGGCCGAACACCACCAAAAAAGAAATCTACTGAACATATGTAAGGTATTTAAGTGACATGTTACTGACTAATACTTATCTCGATTAGTATATCCACTAAGATAGTATACAGTTGTAAAGTTGGCAGTGTTAGGGGTTGTAGCAGAGAGTGCTTGATTCCTGAGAAGCCCTCAAAGCGTAGAGGACACAACTTAATGACGAAACCTATGTAGGCCCTTTATCGCTACCCCCAGCTACAAAGTAATCCCGACTTCACAGCTGATTGGCCCAGAGCAATTTTCCTCTCCCTCCACTCAGAAATTAAAATTTTCAAAGGCAAATCAACTGTCCGAGGAGCTTGATTGAATAACTGAATGTACTTTTATTCTCCAACAAAAAAAAAGTTTGCCTTCCAGGTATTTGTTCCTTTGTGGCGGTATGGAGTGCATTCTGGTTCGAACGCCTAAAAATAAATGTTGAATTTAATTTAAATAAAATAAAGCCACTAGCTCTCAGGTAGAACCAATTTGTCAACCAAGTGAATTACATTAATTCAAATATAATTCATAAGGTGCAATTGAAGTAAATTATATCTATTAAAGAGAATGAACTATTAGTATATTTCCTTAATTACTTTCCTTAAATCCTTTATATTATTCAAAGATTATTCAAACAAAAATCGCAATAAAATATTTTGAATATTTTAAGGACACCAGCTCAAAATTTGCCCACTTCCCCCCACAAAAAAAAGTATAGTATAATATACCAACTTTTTTTGTGATTTCAGCTAAAATTAAATGACTTACTCTACATCATTAACCGTGAAAAACCTCGGGGAATCCGAAAAATCAATTTTTTGTAATTAAATGTTTGTAGGTAGTATATAAATATATTGTGAATTGAGAATCTAGGTGTAGATTGGATAGATTTTGCAGAAAATATGATTGACGCATTATAGTTGATTATTGAGACTGCACCTACCGCTTCATAAGTGATAGAAGAAAAACAGGGGCTTAGGAAAACTTTATAAGGCCAATAAGAGGATTTTTATATTTATATAGAGGCTTAGAGGATATATATATATATAATCATGAAATACGCATTAAATAAAAATATATCTAAGGATGCATCCACGAATTGTTGCAATCTCAATTTCTTAATTTTGGGAATCTTATTGCAAAATTAAGAAAATGAAATTTGTCATTTATACTATTTTTGTAAACCACTGGATTAAATTGAAGAATTGTTTGTAAATTCCTTGTTATTGAAGTTAGTGGAAAAGTAAATATAATATATGTATATGATATTTTCCGATATTTTATCTTATAAGAAACACAAATAACCAAATCTAAATTTTGAAATGAAACTAGAATGGGTTGAGGGCCTCTCACTTCTCCACTTCCAATCAGCCTAAAGCCAGCCTTAATTCCGTCTCCTCTCCTCTACATCTTTTACGATCAAATTATTTATTATAAGATGTTTTTTTCTGTTGGGATTCGGTCAAGGTCGATCCAAAAAAATACAAATTTTAAAAATTGTGTATTTTTTAAATTATCTCCCAAAGTTTCGGCTTGCATTGTAAGCCATCTTCAGGGCTGTTGAAATACAATGTCGTAAGGATAAAAAATAAAAACAAAAACAAAACAATTTAATTATTTACAATGTTGTTATATATAATTGTGATAACTAATTGTAATGTGATATCAAAAGTATGAATGTAGTAAACTATGTAGAAAAATTCAAAAATCAAACTACCAAAAATATATATAATTAACCACACCTACCTGTCATGATGGCGAAGGGGGACGTTGTGTCACCAAGATCCCACTTTCATGACTGAGAGGTAGGGTTTGAAACTTGTTAGAAATTATTTGAGATGGACAACGTGGGTGGTGGAAGGGTGGAAGGGTAAGAGGCGGTAAGTACCAAGGAAGAGTAGCCCGCTAAAAAAAAATACATTTTTTTTTAAATTTGTATTTTTATTTGGATCTACCTTGACTGAACCCCAACAAGAAAAATCTAATAATAATAATCTACGGTCAAAAGAATCTCCATTTGATCAAATTATTTTTGTCTATATTTAATTAAACCTGGAATATCTTTCTTTTTTTTTTTTTTTACACTGTAACAAAGTTACAGACTTTACATCATTCACCACAAAAGTGAATAAAATAAAAGTAAAATACAGGAAGATTTAGAATGTAATGTATGAAAATATACAATCGCAAATGAGGGTATACTTTTTATAACTAATGATGAGGGGTTTTGGAAGAATTAGAAAAATTCTAGCAAAAAGGGGTGGAAGATTGGGTCCATTTATGTTAATCCAGTGTAGAAGGTTGAGATTGCTACCCGGACAAGGATTAAAGGGCGGTTTGTGGAGTGACACGAAGGCTCAGGTGCCCCGCTAGAGGATCTTCATGACAAAAACATTACGAGTCTCCTCCACCTTCCCTACTTTTTCACCTTTTACGTACGAGTCACCTCACATATGAGGATTCCACTTCATTTCCCTTATGGCTAAAGGAATATTCTTTTCTTGTGGGGCAGGAATATGGCTCGTCACATTGTCTCGAAGCTTTTTAAACTTTGGTTCAATTGAGTATTCACTCTATTCTTTGTCGCTACTTATGTTTTTTTTTTTGGTAGAATCAAACCATGTCTTCGAAAACTAAAAATTTCAATGATTTTTTTTAAAACGCTGATATTACATAAGCCTGCTGTATTCCTTGTTCCGACGATAATCAACAATTGATTTAACACTGATTCTCCAAGAGCTGGGAAGCCCGTGTGGATGTTAACGTGCTTCACTTGCTCGGGGTCCTAGGCTCAAATCCCGCCTCAATTTAAATATAACCGGAGGGCAGGTCCTTATTCTAAGGTATTAAGTCACCTAGGAACACTACCAGGTATTCAAGTTTAAAATGTCGTTTTAATTCCAATAGAATGCGCTCTTAGCCTATTGAAGGATTTGCTTATCTCTAAACGCTATTTTGTTTGTTAGTCATTTGTTTACAAAAGTCAGTTGTTTTTAAGTCGTTTACGTGGACGTATCATACCTTTCTTTGGTGTTAAAAATGTCTAATTTTAAGCCAAATAAAGAGCATTTGCGGCATGTCATGATTTTCTTATTTAATCAAAAGAAAAAGGCATCTGAATGTCATCGAATTTTTGTTGAGACTTATGGCGATCTTGCTCCAACCGTCAAGACATGTGAACGTTGGTTTCAACGTTTCAAACGTGGTGATTTTGATGTTACTGATCAAAAACGAGAAAATCGACCAAAACGACTACGAGCTTCTCAAGCCCGGCGAAACAGTCAATACCGAGCGCTACCGACAACAAATGATCAATTTGAGTCACGCATTGATCGAAAAACGCCCAGAATGGGCTCACAGGCACGCCAAAGTCATTCTTCAGCATGATAACGCTCCTGCACATTCAGCCAGATTGACTAAGGAAACGATTTCTTCGCTTGGTTGGGAACTCCTACCCCACCCGCCGTATTCACCTGACCTGGCGCCTTCTGATTATCACCTCTTCTCATCGATGGGACACTCATTGGCGGAGCAACACTTCAACAATTTCGAAAACGTACGAAAATGGCTCGATGAATGGATTTCAAATAAAGATGAAGCATTCTTTTGGAATGGTATCCATATATTGCCCGAGAGATGGACAAAATGTGTAGAAAGCGAGGGCCAGTACTTTGAATAAAATATATTATACTTTTTTTTAAATTACTGTGTATATATTTTAAGAAATAAACGACATTTTAAACTTGCATACCTGGTATAGGTGAGGTTCAGATGTGCCAACCACAGTTCCGAATATTACTCCCTCCTGGGAATTGGTGTTGTCCTGGTAAGCACTGGTAGACTTGGGCCACACACTCGCCAGCTTAAGATTATACTACCAGATCCATGTGGGCATGAATGCGCGGGAGGCAGCCATAGACATATGTAGGGACACATATATATTTATCACCCTGACATGAGACGATTAACCCTCGGCTTTAAAATATCTTCTATTGTAAAGAAAAGTTCGATCAATATGTGGGAGGGGGGTTGAATTTTATCTTACTCCTTTCTACATTACATAATTAAATTTCTCACATCACAGAATTATTTTTCCTAATTGTAATCAAACATATTTGAATTTCAATGTTTAATAAAATTTAAACCATAAAAGACCTGTCACTGAGCGAAACCCAGTTTTTAAATAATCGTCTGAAGTGCTCTTACTCTAGTTTTAATATATTTATATTCATTACATATTGCATTTATGTAAGCTGAGCGCTTACAAGGTCAAAAGCCTCATCTTTAGAGCCTAGAGACCTATCACACATAATACATTAAAAACTAGCGTTTCTACTAACTATTTCTCATATGTATTTAAACTTTAAAAGTACATGAAACTCAATTAAACTATTTGCAATAATTACATAAAATGTTTTAGAAGTTTCACAGTGAATGTGAACAACAGGTTTACCTGAACCGTAAGTTTATAATTTTACGTACTAAAATACGCTGTTAGGATTTTTTTTTTTTTTTTAACGAAATTTGACACATTGCTTTTAAATGCAAATTAAATGATTCAGTTTGTTTACGCGTGAAATCAGAAAAATAAAATTGTGTATTGCCTATGATTTCAAGTGCGAGCACAAGATGTCGGCAATGACACACAACACAGTTTTTTTAAATAATAAAATACATACTATAAATATTAATTTTATTTGTGGTTTTTAATCCCACGTAAATTAAAAACAATTAATGCAAGGGAATAGAATAAAAATCTAACTGTCTCAGCCAGGGCTCGATGNTTAATACAAGAAATGCAAGGGAATAGAATAAAAATCTAACTGTCTCAGCCAGGGCTCGAACCTGGATCTCCTGCTAACCGGGCAAGCCCGTTATCCGATTACGCTACCGGGAGAGCCAGATAACTTATTAAATTCCCAGCACTAGTGTCGAGCCCTGTCTGGGACAGTTAGATTTTTTTTATTTTATTCCCTAGCATTAATTGTTTTAAAATACATACTTTATAAGTGTGAGAATTACGTTACATGGAAATACAAATATTCTTCAATTGCATCACTGGGAGTATTTACTTATCTCCTGTATCTTTTATATTCGTTACTGCATGTAATAACTTGCAGCACAATGGCGTGCGCATCACTGCATACCTTATTTATCTTACAGTTGAGTTTAGTGTCGTCTGACTGAGTTCTCTTTCGTCTCGTTTACAACTGGAGAAACGGAGCGGAAGCGGGATTATTAATAAATGATGATAATTAAAAAGGAGTAGTTTCCCTAACAGATGATCATTGCGCTTTTATGTAAATACTCCGCCGGCATTAGGCAACTTCAAAAGGATAGGGTCCCTAATACCTTCAATAATAAAACGCTTAGCTAACTCAACCATGCTCGAAAAAAGAAGAAGAAGAAAAACAAGAACAGGAAAGAAAAGAGAACGGGGGATGAAAACGTAACTAAGAGTTTTAAAGGGTGGAGGAGGGAAGTGTCGGGAGGGGTGGGCGGGGTTATACAGCGAGGGAGTGAGACATGAAGGGAGTGTCCAGACAGATGGAAGAAGACTCGGTCTACTGCGTGCAGACAATTACATCTCAACTACGTCGTGCACTGTCTTGCACTACCATCCTGGGGTGAAACATCAGTCACATTCTTCTTGCAATAATTGAGCAAATTTCCTCTGTCCCCCTTCATGTATCTAGAAGAAGTAATGCGGTCTTAGCTCATTTTCTAACCTGCTACAGAAATAGAAATAAAAAAGAATAAAATACGTATTTTTTTCATTTCAGATTACCTAGTATTAATGAATTAGCTAACGAGAATTGTTCAAAGCTTGTTCCCTATAACTTATATTAAATATCATAGATTTTGTTTCTTTCTGGGAATGCAGTACGCAAACATAATCTCGGGGCGCCAGACTAGCTCAAGGGATCCGTACGGGTCTCGCAATCCTGACGCCGCGGGTTCAAATCCCGCCCAGGTCAATCTTTTATTTATAAATAGAAGCTTTATCTGAGCCATGGGTGTTTAAAATGGGGTGGCAACCTGTAAATAGCCCTCCCTCCAATGACCCTAAGTGGTTGCAAGGGAGGCTAACACAGCAAAAAAAACAAAAACAAAAAAAAAACATAATCTCTTCGGAATTAGTTATCTGATTGATAAGTATTATGATTGAGGGTATTATATTTTAGAGTGCTAAACTAATTCGTTTTAACCTCCTTTTCGACGGCTTAGGGACTTGTAGGGCGGGGCTATCTACATCTGACATCATGTAAGTATAGCAAACCAAGTCTAAACACCCATGAATCCGGGAAAGCTTTAGGTCTTTGTTAAAAGCTTACCAAGGACGGGACTCGAACCCGCAGCGGCAGGATTGAGAGACTAAAGGATACCTTCCATTAGCCCTATGCTATCCAAAGGTATTTACTCATCTTGGATGTCCTGGAACTAGGCAGTGACCTAACTTATTAAAATGTTGTCGGTATATACGGTGAAATATATGTATCTGTTATTCACACCAATGTCAAATGTGTTAAATGTGTTTACTCATGTGACAGACTATCTGACTGCAGGTTAGGAGTAGCACTACGGTGACTATGTTTACTTTCAAATTATTTATATATTAAAATTATCATTCCTTAAATTAGTGTATTCTAATCAACAAAATGAAACCAACATTTCTTACATCAGTACGACAGCATTGCACAACTCCCTGGAGTTGAATATAAAATGTTGTACTTAAATTATTAAATGGAGAAAATGACTGCGGCACACTCCTCAACCTGCCCTTAGGTGCATAGGCCATGAATAATTTGTTATTTGTAAAGATTCTAACGCCAATCGACGAATTTTGGATTCGGTTTTCGTTACAGTTTCGTTCGTGGGATCTGTCTCCAATTTGATTCTGAAAAATGATACCGAAGTTATATCGAAATTTATAATATTTCTCATTCAATTTGTTCCGGTTATGCTATTGCTTTTCACGATTACATTCTCGTTCAAGATAGAAGAAGTGATTTGAACAGTGTATCTAAGTCAAAATTTTCTCTCTCTGACAACATTACTTATTTTGCAAATGGTGAAGTCATCATTAACTATCACGGTTCCATTAGTAATGGTATCATATTTAAATTCAGGAAAGTTCAGTTACTTACCAATGCTCATTTATAATAAGAATTCCAGATAGCAGTTAGGCTTTGTGGATTGGAACCGTGTTCTTAGCTTTAAGTAAAATGGCGCCAGTACGAACTAAATCTTCTGCAATATCTTACTGAATTCTTTTAGTCTAATATAAATTATTTTAGACTATATATACATCAATTATTGCCTAGATTTATATTATTTATACTTCTTCTTGTCCAACCAGAGTAGCGTAAGTGATTAATGACATTTTGGTCGCTTCGCCAATCAGTTTTTGCTTCCAATGTCACAAAAAACTTTTGCTTAACAAGCTAATTCGTTTTTTAATGGTATTCTTCTAGCGCATATACTCTCTCTGTGATGGTTAAATGGTTATCGATAATCAAAGATTTATCCTAAGTTTTTTAATTTAATTTATTCTTTGTGTGTGTGTTTTTTAAATGCATAGCACATTTTATTATATTAAAAATGTTGTCTATTCTAAGCATTGCTACTAAATCGATGTTCTCTTTCATTTGGTCATGAATATGTCCATTAGCGTTAGAGAATTGACAGAAAAAAAATATCAGGTAGATCCAAGGAGTCAAAGAACAGTGTCGAACTAAGCAGAAGAATCCGTAGGAAATAGGAGGCTCAGGAGAAGTGAGCGGCATTTTGTCTATGGTGTCCGGTAGAGAAATGTGTTTGTAAGCTTTTGTCTCGAGCAGAGTGGAGATAAGGGTCGGACCCGAGGCGGGAGGGAGGGATTTGGGTTAAGGGTTTGTCTGGATCCCCTATCGTGTAGGAGCAGGATGAATGTGACGCCGAAGAATGACCCGGACAATGACTGTCCTCGCCTCCAAGGCTAACCAACGTCTTCCAGTACCAGCCCTTTATCGGCCACCGCTAATCTTATCACCCCTCATCCGTTTACAGCTCACACTACAACTACAATAGATTTCATTTTTCAATCATTTTAAGCCCTGGTAGGTGATACCTCAGTTACATTATTCCATAATATACATTCCTCCACCAAATCTATTCAACGTTGAATCATACATATGCATCTTAAGTGATTCAAGACATTGTGAAGCGTACATCATGATTGTCAGACGTTGCAATGGTGTTTTAACAGTGATTATTAGAACCCTCTGCATTGAAAGAGATTTTAAGGAATTGATAAATAAGCACACATCAGGGTTTTTAGGCCTAACAGCATAGCTTACATCACACACTACATTTGTTTAAATTAGGCTGAATTATTTAGATTTTTGTACTGAAATAATCTTGATTACATAGAAACTTGACTCTCAAGTTTGCTCAAGTGAAGATTTCACAGGTAGCAGAGTGCAAATAAGAACATAGGCTGGATGGGGTGCTACTGATGCTTAAAAATTATTCAATTTCAAACCCTAGTCCATCTTTTCAGTCTAAACCTTCCAGCATATAACTAAAATAAACAATAAAGCAATAATTGTCATAATATTCTTGTCTACATGCATTGTTTATTACATATATGTATCTTATGTCTCAAAAAAAATACACGCGTCAATAGTGTTGGCAGCCATTGTAGTCAATGTAATTTATAATTCTAGGTTGGCTTTTATTGTGAAATAAAAGCTTGCCCAGGACCAGTAATTATAGAATAGGATTCTTAGTGGCTGCAGGTTTATTAAAAGAAAAACAGTTAAATAGGGATGAAATATATATCTAACATGTGAAAGATAAAAATGGAATTCATTGTTCTCATCTCTATTAAGTCTTTAAGTTTTTAAGATCACATAGAGAATTCAATAAATAATATCATGAAAACCCCGAGAGTTATTCTCATTAATATTATTTGTACTTCTGATTACAGTAATAATATAAAATCAGAATGAAATTGTTAACAGATTAAGTATAAGGCAGTACACTGCTCTAATATCCATATGGTTAGCGAGCCACTTACATATTTCCTCGACGGGTTAATGGGAAGAAAAATAGCAAACGTTGTAAATGTCAGGAACAATTGTATCTTGTTAAATTACACCATTAATTTTAATTAATAGTTTAATTAATTTAATTTAATTAATTCATTAATAATAATTTATTCANGAGAGCTTACAATCTAAGCCGAAACGTCGGCAGATAATAAAAAGTAATTTTTTTTTTTTTTTAATTGTATTTCTATGGACTAAACTTGACTGTACCCCAAAAAATTCTCTTCTAATGATCACTACGGTCGAAAAATCTCCATTTCCGTTCTTTACTTTCACTAATAAGATTTCCTTTACCATGCATTGCTAAGATCATATGTGGCCTGGATATATCATGTCCCTGTTGTGTCAGAAAAATTACTCAAAGACTTATTGTGTTCTTTTAAATTAGCAAATTAGGTATTTACTCTTCTGTTTAGTGTATGTTGATGATTGTTGTTAAACAAGAGTAGGATGGAGTATAGTGGAAGCTCGAATTGACTAAACCTTTCTAAGTCATTGGCGTTGTATGGATGTAATAATACTAGAATTAAATATAATATATTGCAAAGTGAAAACGTTTCTTGGAAGCCGCTGTCTTATCAAAGGGTATGGCCGAGATAGTTTCATGAAGTTCGATTATGAATTATTTGTTCAGGAAATCCCGATAAAGGATCATATCAATACTGTTGTTTAGTGTGGTAATGCACTGAGTTTCAGGTTACTAAAAGTGAACTTTTATCCTTATCATTATTAGAATATTAAAAGCAGTATGTTATGTAACAGATGTAAAAATACTATAAGTAACAAGTACCTCTAACATATTGAAGTTGCCCAATTAACCAAAAAAAATGTTATTTCAATTTATTTATTAAAATAATTTCAGGTAATTTATCTTGGTTAATGGTCAACTCTCCATATTTTTCTTCTCTCGCGGTCAAGAAAGATTCGTCATATTGCGCTTTTTGAACTTTATTATTTTTATCTAGTACGATCAAATTATTATTTTTTCATGTTTCTTGCAACTTATTCTCTCATCCTGCGTGATGTGTTTTATTGTTAAATCTTGGTTGAACTTAGGATCATTGTGGAAACAGGGAAAAATCTAAGAGAATTGGGGTGGGTGGGGGAGGGAGGGAAACATTAGCTAACAGTTTCTGTCTGTTATAAGACAGTGAGAATGGCACTTACCATTGGGCGTATCATTGTTTGTTCTCTAAAAGTCCACCCTCTACCCCCGGCTCCCTGGAGTCATTAATAAGAGTATCCGGAGTGCTGATATCAAAACCGTCCGAAGAACGTCTTCGCCTGGAAACAAAAGCCGTCTCACTCTGGACAAAGCTAGACTTGATTTAATGTTTTTCGCCTACCCCCAAGTCGGTGGAGGTCCGATCCCGACCCATCAATCTTTGAGGGGAGAGACTGCCCCCCCTCCACGTCCCACACCCCGTACCGAGGACCCCGCCCCCCACACGCATTTTTTATAAATCCATCCATTTTTTTTTTCCGAGGCATTACACCTCCAACACAGCCATCAGTGCCTTTTCGGTGACAAGAAGATCGATAGTTTTAAATTTTTAATGTACTCCCTGGTTCCACAGTGATTCAGTAGATCATATTTTATTAATAGAGCAGGCATCAAAGCTTATCAACTTCACTTTACTAAAATCAGAACAAATGTGAGGACTGCAGACAAATATTACATTAGAAGGTAAAAAAAAAACTGTAGACAGAAAGAGAAAGAATCTGGGATGCCCACCGCACAAATACATCAAGAATCATTATTTAACAAACGCATATTAAATATTGTATAATTATTATAAAGTGAAATATAAATCTTAACTGAATATATTCTGAAAAAAAATCGTTTTATGCTTATGCCAGAAGTGTCTTAAAATAGTATTTCATTTTTTAATTTATGTTGAAAAATACTACTTCTATGGAACTTAAAAATATGAAATATTAACAGTCACTAAAAAGTTTCTGTTGACTTTCTTTTTATAACCTTGAAGGACACCTAAGATGATCTTTGAATAGTTTTTCTTTATGATTTCGAAAATCATAATTGTTTTTCAAAAATTATGACTTGGAGGGCTGCAAAAGAATCTATTTTTTATGGATTTATTTTTTGATGATGAGGGTGAGAAGAGTTGAAATAGAAGAAACGACCTGAGTAAGTGTGCTGGGTGTACCAATCAGTGGAGATGGAGCCATTAGTGTAACGGATAATACGGGTATCGTGGAAGGGGAGTTGATAATCAGACTCAATTTCAATGGTGAATTTTATAAGAGGGTTATAAGAATAGAATGCAGTAAGGATCTAGGGATTTTGTATGGATTGAGAATGAGGAACAATTCATCAACATATTTTTTTAAATATTTAATTTAATAATTTATGTTTAGTCTCTCCCATGTGGACCATGATATGGTCACAAGCACTGCGAAAAAGGGAAATTCGGTTAATTGTCGACAATACTCACCGAATTTATTTCATTCGGATACTTGGCAAAATTTGCTAAATCTTATTTTTAATGCGATCACAAAAACACTATCAAGTAGTTCAAAATTACGTGGCCACTGTTTTCTTCGAGGGAGGAAATACAATTCAAAATTTAATAATTTATAAAACTAAGGTGGGAATTGTTGGTGGTGGCTAAAGGGGAAATATTAATGACTTAGGAGGGATGTGATGGAGGCAGAATAAAAATGTTAGTCTTAGCCGAGGACGTCCCGAGGTAAATGCATATTCAGGAAGGATGTTTCTCGGGGTTCGGCCGCCTCCGCCTGTGTGTGTTCAGGGGAAAACTGTTCTCCGCTGAGTTTCATATTTCCCTTGCTTACTCATCTTATATATTCTTTAGCTGTCTGCATCGCTGTCTAGAGAGGTTTCCCAAGCGAGAGAAAGCCTAAAGCCACTGTTCACTATGTCTGTTCCTCACATGTAATTATACTGCTATAACACTGCACAACAAAAAAATATTTTTTGAATGTTTCCTACACTAAATTAGTCTATTTCTACTAATTTTGGGGTGATAAAAACTAAAATATCATTGAAAAATTTTTATTAGCTCTGGTTTTTGAGATATACAGCACTTAATCTTAAAGAGTAGTTATACTATACGTGAAAAGTGAAAGTACAAAAAACAATATTGTTATGTTTCTTTTAGAATATTTTAAGTACAAAATTGATAAAAAAAANCACCTGTAGTTTCTTTATATATTCTTGTAGGATATAGTTTTCATTTTCATTGGACACTAATGATTTAAAATGGTTCAAAATTCTGAAAATCAAATATTTTTATGGTAGTCGCATCTTACATTAACACAAAAATAATACTATACAAGAAATGCAAAGGGAATAGAAAAAAAAAAAATCTTTCATCGTCATACTCGGGAGTTTAGACTCGGAGTAAAGTGCGGGAAGTAGAAGGAATTATAAAGCTAGCCTATGCGGTGCAATGGTTAGCATAACAGCCCGGAAGGCAGGATACCCGGGTTCAAGTCCCGGCTGAGGTAGTAAGATTTTTTTATTCTATTCTCTTCCATTTCTTGTATAAAATTAACGTTCGTAATTATTTAAAATAAGAACTATTATATATAATTTGCTAAACAGTGAGTGTAGAAATAATAGTATTTCTTCATAATAATATCTCTCTGTAAGTGTACCCCAACCCATGTCAGAATTATACTCAATCACAGAGACATATTTCGAGTCAAAAATCTACATATGTTAATATGTTAATGTACTTTTGTTGATGCACAAAACATTTCTATGGGCTGTTTGTAGAGAACCCAAAGAGATATTTGGTTCCGGGTTTATTTTGTTTGGTAATTTTCCTTTACCTTCAGTGTTTGCAGTAGAAAAGTGAGGCAAAGTAGAAGGCCGATGAAAAGAAAACAATCCTACCAAATAGAAGACCAAAGTAAAGGACTTCTCCATTTTATTTTATTTTTGGTATATATGTGGCGTAAAACGTTACACATAAAACAAATAACAAATCTTCACAGTATTTCCCTCTGAGGTTAGACAGGTCTCGTGGTAATTTTCTTGGGATGATTATATTGAGCCATTCAAAGAAATAACTGGAGATGTACATGACGATTATAGTAAGCCATTTATAATGAACGTTAAGTGCAATAAGACTAAATCCAAATACTATTATGTACTTAATACAAGAAATGCAAGGGAATAGAATAAAAAAATCTTACCACCTCAGCCGGGACTTGAACCCGGGTATTCTGCATTCTGGGCTGTTATGCTAACAATTGCAGTGTAATTTTGACTTAGGTAGGGGTACACTTACAAAGAATATTATTATAAAGAAATACTATTATTTCTACACTCACTGGTTAGCAAATTATATATAATAGTTCTTATTTTAAATACTGACTTAGTTATTGTTGTGGTATTTAATCCCACGTTAATTGTATACAATAAATTCAAGGGAATAGAATAAAAAAATCTTACTACCTCGGCCGGGATTTGAACCCGGGTTTCACGCTTTCCGGGCAGTTATGCTAACTATTGCACCACCGAGGCTAGCTAGATAATTCCTTCTACCACCCGCACTTTACTCATAGTTAAACCCCCGAAGGAGCTAGCTCTTTGTTAGACTCTCGTTATTTTCCCCTATATTTCTTATTTTAAAAACTGATTTTAATTGTGGCATTAAATTCCGCGTTACTTTATATAAGAAATGCAAGGGAATAGAATACAAATATATTATAAAAACTATTATACATTAATTGCTAATCAGTGGGTGCCAGTTAGACAAATATATTACTTTTAATAATAGTGGTACTGGAGGATATTTAATATTATATCGTCTATTATTACATATTCACAATCTAATCCTTCTTTTTATTTTCTCTAATTTATTAATTTATTTGTATTTAAATACAGTGTAAAATTGTTACTAATAGCTAAGGCTGTGCAAAAATGTATTTATTCAGCATTTTATTAAGCCTCGGATGAGAAAGGTGCTAGTTAGTCACTGGACGAATTCATCCAATGGTGACTTGTATGACATAGAATTGAGTGATATGCAACTGTCGTGAGATTGAGGCATTGCTCTTCTTTATTATCCGACTATATAATACCATATTCTCACTGGCTTTATAGATTAACTCCAACAAATAACTAAAGGCATCAGTCAACAATTTGTAAATATACAAAAATATTACTATGATAGAAACATTGAATTCGAAACTTCTATTTCTTGTTAAAATAATATTTCATATTCCGGTTATTATAATAATAAAATTATACACACACACACACACACACACACACACACATATATATATAACATTATTATATACATAACAAATGTTATTAATTAAATATTATTTTAAAATTTTGTAAT
>KZ808718.1:89809-105969 GCA_000696205.2 Oncopeltus fasciatus
TATATATATAATGAATTATCTAGCATGGATTCAGATTCAATAATCGCTACAACCCGATGCGATTCTCAAATAACTTTTAGTTTATACAGCCTTTTAGGTCTTGTACTTGTAGAATTTTCCTACCTTTCCCTTTGATTTACTCAGGAGATTTTCCGGTTGCTTTATAGAGGTAATATTGGGCTTCAAACGTTCCACAAGTCTTTCTGTATTCACTAATATAAACTGAGAGAGGAAACAAATATATTTATACAGCTATCTTTGCGTGACAAATAATTTTCCACCATATCAGTTAACTCTCTTTTCATCTGGTAATTTATATTCCATAAAAAAATATGTTTTTAATAATGAGTTTTGGAATTCACTAACATTGACCGAGAGAGGAGCATATGTGTTTGTACGGTCATCTTGAGAGTAAATATAATTCTCCACCATTTTATAGTAGGGAGAAAAACACTAAATTGCATTTTGCGTTTTGAAAATTTAATTGTACACTAGTCATAAAGAAATAAGTTACTTTATAACAAATATTGTTTCAAATAGAGTGATATGTAGAAATATGCTAAGTTATTCGTTCATCTACATATTTTATATATCAACTACATTTAGTTTATGCGAAATTGGAATACATAGATGGAAATTTAATGTAAAACTTAAATCAAGAGCTTGAAACTGTTGAATTTAGTTACTGAAATTACTGGCCTGCATATAAATATGAACTGGAGTACATTGGATAAATTCTAGTTTTATTGTAATCTACACTTATAGTTTTTTTGTTGTTTTTTTAACACTGCAAATAATTACTAGTCGTACGGTGTCGGTCTGACCATTTTCACATTAGCAATGTACAAGAAATATTTTCATTATTAGTTGTAACTTTCTTTTAAACTCCCTAAAAATTTTAAAATTACATCATATTCTATCCAAATTCTATTATCATTCCGTACCATGCTTAGATAAGTGGCGGGGAAAATATAATTATTTGTAATGTGAAGTTTAAACTCATGAACAATATCCTTCGAATGAAAGCAAAATTATTGTACCCTCTGCACACATATCTGTATGACTCTGATATTATAGCCTTAAAATAATATTAATGATACAAGGTAATTATTGTTCATGTAGGCTTTTACTATTTCCAAAAATATTCCTAAATTCTTCCTTCGGGCTTGACCGAGACTAAAAGATGTTTTATGCCAAGATTTCGAACATTCTGTGATGGCTTCTTCAGAGCTGCCTGTCAGAATATTGCCAGGGGATATACTCTATTCAGCCCTGAGGAAGCCATCACAGGACGTGCAAAATCTTGGCAAAGAATATTTATTTAGTTTGTGTTTAACGTAATTTAAACACTTAATAAGGCTCTCCCAAGCTCGGAAAAAAACAACTTTTCAATCCGGTCAAGCCCGGAAGAAGAATTTATGAATATGGACTACCACTAGATTCTTAAGTATTAAATAAATTAATGAAACCCTATTTTGTAAATAAAAGATGATCCTGATGTTATGGCAACAAGCTATCATGAAAAAACCTTGAAGATCTTTTAGAACGGCGACTGGCAATATCTAGGAAGAATTGGTAGGTAGCCCCGGAAGTATGCAGCAAGACCTCCAATTGGACCGGAAATTGAGGGCCTTCCTCCTTCTATTAAGGGTATTAGGGGTGGAAACCACCTGTTACTACCCCAAAGAATGTACTTCTCTCTATTTGTGGTCTGCAAAGACATGAAAAACATCTTTAGTATGCCATACTCATGGTACACTCAGTGAATAATTAATCATACAACAGTACTCTAAGGGTTGTGTTCGATCAGTACAGCAATCTGTCCGCCAGACTTTTGTTTTCATTGAATGAGATATGTTACCCTGTTAGGGCCGGGTGTTGCCGGAATCACATCAATCCTCTGTGTCATTAAAAACAAGTACACAGAAACAACAAAAAAACTGAGCTATGTTGAGAATTAAAGCTGGATCCTTCAGCAGATATCCTGTACCTTATCCAAGGGAATACCGTGCACCCTAAAATAAATACCAAGTTTTTTTGTTTTTTATTCATAAAATTTCAGTTGCCCGTTATAAATATAGTACAAATATTATGAATGTTATATAACAGTCGTCATACCATGTCATTAATAATTTCACCATATTAAAGCTGCAAAAGTTAACTTCACTTATAAATATTATTTTTTTGTGGTATATAATCCCACGTAAATTTTAAAAATTTTTATTGCAAGGGAACAGAATGTGGGATTATATACTCAAAACAATAATATTTATAAAATTTAAAAGTAAATAACAAGTCATTTAAACTGCTTGACAATGTCAGCTCCTCCGAGCATAAGACGATATATTCGTCGGCCCCGGAGGTTAGACTCTCGACACTAGTGCGGGGAATTTAATAACTTATCAGACTTGTCCCGGTAGCATAAGTGGAAAATGCACCGGCCCGGATAGCAAGAGATCCAGGTTCGAGTCCTGGCTGGGACAGTTAGATTTTTTATTCTGTTCCCTTGCACTTAAAATTGCTAACTTCACTTACTTCACTTCCGTGGCACTGCAACCCATGGTGTGACCTGGCTTGCTCAATAAGCTTCCGCCACATTATTCTATCTTTTGCAGACCCTTTCTAATTTTTGGCCTCAATTAGGTTCCTTTCATAAGCTGCCACTCCATCAATCCACCTCAGTCTTAGTCTCCCGGCTCTCCTTGTGCGGTGCAGCTCGTTTTATGAGCTGCTCGTTTATTTTTTATTGAACCCACAATTGACTTATTTTTCGGTTATTAAAAAATTTAAAAAAAATCTGAGTATCTGTTTGTGAGGACTTTGGATAAAGGATTTAAACAATATTAAAAAAACTAATGAGATCTGCGCTAATTTAACTAGCGAATATTTAGGATGGGACAACCCAATGAAAAACGGCTTAGAATATATTATACTTCATCAATTTAAAACTTCATCATACATCCTCACAGACATATTGCATAAACTCAGCCAAAATGTTGGTGTTGAAATTTATACAGAATTCAACTTCTTATTTTGTCAATCTATATGTTAAATTTAAAACACTAGATTTTTCCATAGAATGAAGCATTTAAAATATAAATTACCACAATATTTAAGATTTAAGAATGTATTGAAACGTAACTATTTTACAATATATAGTAATTATTAACTATATATNTATTTATATTATTATATGTCTAGGTCATGTGATTTGACGGATTCTATGGCTTTTCGAGACAGGTGTTCCACTCGTTGTAGAATATTATGAAGGTATAATGGTTTTAGGAGATAATAAGTCGGTCTCTCCGAACTTTAGCCACACCAACCTTGACAATTCTCCCTTGCCCTTCTGGTGGAGTCCCAGCGGGGATTATTATTAAGAATAACAAAGTGGTCCTGAGAAGAAGGGGTGGGAAGGGGGTGCCGGGACACACAAGCACCTCCGACCCCTCCACAACTTAGACCCTAAATGCAAAAATCTTCTTAAAGAAATATATATTAACAAAATGGTGTTCTAATAAGCCATTGTGGGCAAATTGATGTCATGAATTACGTAGATTTTTTGGAGGAATTCAGCTAGAGTTTTGTATAAAGCCCCTATGTTGATACCGATAGTACCGGCAATCTTAAAGAATTGAGTAAGACAGAAGTGATGTGAGGAGATGACCAACTGTAAAGGACAGTACTTCACAGTATACTAGTGAGCAGTCCTGGATATTTACTTATCGATCACGATAAAGGTGAGTTCCCCCTAAATGCTCTATTGCGGGACGGTTATACTAAACGAAGCAGTTTGCCGACAACTACAATTCAATTTAAAACTAGAGACAGTCTGCATTTGACCGCTTCTAAAATGGGTTTGAGTTTTCAGTAAACCACAGATAATTCTAGTTCCCGAACTCCCTTTTCACTGTGGCATGCAATCCTGTTAGAAAATAAACAGTTGAAATTAAGTACATAATGAAGACATACGTCTTTCTCAAAAGGATTTAAAAATTACTGAAGTTTTTTTTTTTTTCCAAGTAGGAAACATTTAAATTGGTTTAATATGAAACTATAAGTAATCTTGAAGGATACGGTTCCTCAACTTGTATGCGAATGTATATGCATTTAAAAATGTAAGCATATAAATTAAACATTCAGTCAATCAGAATAGGAGAATAAATATTTCACTAAGCAAACAAAAACATTTTTGAGCCCAAACACTATGACCTATAGTAAAAAAGAAAAATTAAATTCTACAACTTCAATTCGTTAGTTCAAATGAAGAGTTTTTTACCGCAGAGATTGTAAGTAGATGTTATTTTCATTCATTAGCAATTTATACTAAAACGGATATTTATGATATTTTATACTTATTTTGATCCTCCATGAGGACATAGAGTAATGGAGAATTGAACTATCTACATATAGTCACTCTGTTCATCCAAGGTACTGGGAATACTTTATTTTGCATTAATTTTTGAAAATAAGTATACTTACTAGCCAAACGTAACTGATTTTTAACGCACACCGTGCCATGACAGTACTAGGTGCCGCCCGTATCAATTACTTATCGATTAAAGAATAAGTACGTTTTCATCTGATATATAGAACATTAAAACTGATGAAAGAAGAAAAATTATTCAATAAATTGAAAGCTAAATTTTGACTTATTTAGTCTTTAAACAAATTATTTCAGTGTTTAAAAATATCATTGGGTACAAAGTCACGTTTTACGTTATTTTTACGCTTCTCCATCAATCAAGACGTTAGTAGAAGCAATGGATTTCCTAGTTATGAGTTTAGCGAACCCCTCCACTAGTTCTAGAAAGAAGGAAGAAGAAAAGAGATGATTCACGAAATACAGTCCAGCTTTAAGTATGTGGTCTAGTTACCTTTTCTTTATCTAACATTTAATTTTATACATCTTTCTATATAAATTTCTCTTATTAAACGCAGTTCGGGGCGCCGTTTGGGTTACGCAATCCTAGCGCTGAGTGTTCTAATCCCGCCTAGGACAGTCATTTATATATTACTAAAAGCTTGTCCTTAGCCATGGTCGTTTAGAATTGGATGGCGACTTGTAGACAGCCCTCCCTCCATGACCCTATGTGGTTGAAAAGGAGGCTAACACTTATACACACACAAAAAAAAATAATANCCGACGAAGCCCTCCAAGCGAGGCGGCATGCCCCCGACCACTCCACGCCAGTACCACTCATCCAAAATTAATTATATCTATGACGATTTATCTATAGAATCCATCTCAGTATACCTATTCTTAAATTGTATCGTAAAGTGACATTTTTGGTTACTAATTAGTTTTTAAATCTTCAGCTCCCAAGACCCATTTCCTGACAAATCTCTCCTCTTATTGATTTTTCTTTACAAACCAATGTTTACCTATATTTCATTAAAGCATTCAACAGCCCATATGTTCTTGCTTGCTTGGACAGATTATATATTTGTGTGCGTGTGTTTTCTCTAACAAATATTCTCGGCTAACAAAATTTCCTTTATTTATTAGATTTTTATTAGCATTATTTGTATTCTTAGTGTTTTTTTTTCTTTACAGCTGAGTGCTTTAGAGATCAGGGATCTTATCATCATAGCTCTGGAGTCTACCAGTAGGGTATCAGAGAGAGACTCAGAGTATCATAGAAACTAGGATTCTCTCAGATTCCTGGGATCTGAGATCATCCCTGATTTCAGAAATGCTCAGGTGTAAAAAAAAAACAAAAACAAAACATTGTTGAAATACCTTGTAAATAGAATAGGACCCTCTCAACACTCAAAATTATATATTTCTAAGTATGTATGTTATAAAATCAAATTCTACACCTATTTTGTTTTAGACATTTTTTCGTAATGATAATAATAATTAAGAAGATATTAAAATTTTTATTTTTGATCTTCCTTGACCAATTTAGCCATAAATGAACTTATTTAATGCACTGTAAAAATAAATTAGATACTTTTTTTATTTATTCATATATTGCGCATCGACTGCTGATGGTCATTAGAGCTAAGTTAGATATTAAATTTTTTTTGATTATTTTTTAAATTGTGACCACTTCAACATTGTCGTACTGCTTTGAAAATATATGATGCAAGAATTGCATAACATATTTCTTTTCTTTAGAAATGAATTATGAAGAAAATTAAAGTTCTTGAAAACAATATTCTTTAAAATGAAGTTTCCAACATTTCTGTACTCTTATCAGAAAATAACAAAGCTATAGATCTTTAATAATAATAGAATAGAAGAACTATTTATATTATTATATGTCTAGGTCATGTGATTTGACGGATTCTATGGCTTTTCGAGACAGGTGTTCCACTCGTTGTAGAATATTATGAAGGTATAATGGTTTTAGGAGATAATAAGTCGGTCTCTCCGAACTTTAGCCACACCAACCTTGACAATTCTCCCTTGCCCTTCTGGTGGAGTCCCAGCGGGGATTATTATTAAGAATAACAAAGTGGTCCTGAGAAGAAGGGGTGGGAAGGGGGTGCCGGGACACACAAGCACCTCCGACCCCTCCACAACTTAGACCCTAAGTTCGCCTTTCATGCTACTTCATAAGATAAAGGCGGTTAGAAGTGAAAGGCCCGGGTCTAAACCTACTTTAGCTATAAATTACCACCTGAATAGGTTATTACTTTCCCTAATATTAACAAGCTCAGTTAAACTAGAGGAATTTACCACTAAAACTACACTCGCCCTTTCATCTTCCAGGCCTACTTCCAAAGTATTTCACCGGAATATCCTTATCAGAGAGCAATCAAGAAAGAGATGAATTTCTAAGGAAGTGCCCAACTTAACAAGAAATTCTCTTCAGACCGAAGAATCAAACCATTCACAGAAAGTGAACTCTAATTGCAAAAAAAGGTGAGAGTCAGCTATCGACTATTAGCTTATTTATTAATCAGCTAACGCTTCTAAAAGTCTATAAAAATTTTTTTTAGAATTACAATAGCCAGCATACACCAGTAAAGAAGAAGGTGATAAAGCAGATAAGGTCCCGCCCTTTCAATTCTGTGCCTCCTTAAAAAGCTTGGGGTTACTTTTGACCAATCCCTGTTCTCTAAATCCCAGGTATTCCTTATATTACGTCGTTCTCCCTCCTTCCTTCCAATGGGCGTTCGAGAACTCCTAACATCCTCTCTTGTCCTTCCCCTCTTCGACTACGGCTGTCAAATGCATGGCTGTCTGTCTTTCGACCTCGAGGATAGACTACAGCTTAATGAATCATTTCGACTGAGGTTTATTTTCGGGGCCATCATAGATTCACATTCCGCTAGCTATTATGCCGTGCTGCAGTGGTAATACCCCGCTACTCCCTCGGGAGTTTCTTCTGGTGAGCCAACCAATCCTCTGAGATGTCCATCATACATTTTCAAATTCCTCACCCTAAGATCCTTAGTCCATAGACCAAACACCCATTCCCTTGTGTCGGATATCTATATCTCCGCGGCCTTGAGTCGTTCTCCCTCCGTACTTCCAACATCCTCTCTTGTCCTTCCCCTCTTCGACTACGGCTGTCTAATGCATGGCTGTCTGTCTGTCGACCTCGAGGATAGACTACAGCTTAATGAATCATTTCGACTGAGGTTTATTTTCGGGGCCATCAGAGATTCACATTCCGCTAGCTATTATACCGTGCTGCAGTGGTATTACCCCGCTACTCCCTTGGGAGTTTCTTCTGGTGAGCCAACCAATCCTCTGGGATGTCCATCATACATTTTCAAATTCCTCACCCTAAGATCCTTAGTCCATAGACCAAACACCCATTCCCGTGTCTCGGATCCTTATATCTCCGCGGCCTTGAGTCGTTCCTCTTCCATTTCCTTGTGGAACTCCATTCCCTTTATGTCCGTAGATCTTTTTACCTTCCTCTTTTTGAAACAGACTCAGTGAATTTCCTTATTAGGTTTTCTTTCTTTTTTTTAATTGTTTTATTTGTGTTAGTATTGTTGACTTTTTTTTTTTTTCATTTTTCCCCCTCTTTTATTTCCTAGAGGCCAGATAAGCCTTTATGTTTATTCATATTTTGTTATTCTTAGAGGGCTTTGCTCCAAAATAAAATGTATTTTTCATTTCATTTCATTAAATCGTAAGATACAATTATTATATTACTAGTATATAGTAATAATCTAATATATAGGTTTTATAATTAACTACCTTGTATAGCATACTCCTTATACTCCTTATGAATACCATTGTTGTTATTATAATTGTTGAAATGTTATGGATAATCATGCAATTCTGTATAATGTTTATAAACTTTGTATTTAAATTTTACATTGTATACTACTACTAATAATAATATATATTAAATAACTTTGACTGAATAATAACTAATAAAAAAAATAGTTCTTTAACAGAAAGTATATCACCTCTCTACAAATCATTCGACTTTTCCCTCAATGTTAAGTTAATATAATAATTAATAGTAGTAAATATTAAATGACATCTTGCTGTTATGCTTTATGTTTTAATTAACATTTCAGAGAAGATATAATGCATTTTATAACTATATCTTATTAACATATTTGTCTAAGATATTCCCCTGTATTCTTTAATATAAAGTCAGTCAGAAATATCAAATAAATCACTTTTCATTTCTTTTCCCACTGAGATGATGACAGTGATCAATTTTTGTTTCCTTCAAATTTCTACGTAAAAAAAAAGGTTAAATGTTTAAAGATTTTATTATTAAGAAACTCTTATCTAATACACTTATTCTTCAAAATAGCATATTCATAAATTATATAAATAATTCTTTGAGTTAGATGGAAACATTTTGAATAACTTGTCAGGAAAATCACTGGATTCTGCTTACTCTGAAATATTTCCACCGTAATTATGTAGGGATGAGTTCATTTAAACCTACATTTTCGTATGGAAATAAATGAGCAAGTGAATTTTCAACCATGAAATAGATCTATTTAGCAGGATCCAAAGTCTAATTAGTAAGCTATTTGTCATTTAATTACGAAAACAATAATGACATACTGCATTTAGGAAAGTTTAATTAGCCCCTGGCGCACCCTACTTAATATGTGGAAACAATCAGGACTCATCATGACACAGATACAGATGCTGCTATGATATTACACTCATACAATTTTGTATACCATGATATATTTAAATTTCATCATATAAGCTTAATTTAGTACATTCAGAGGGTAGACCCTTTTTTAAAACAACACTCAATGGTTTGTCCCCTATATCGTCCAAACTAACATTCTCATCAGAAGCACAAAAACTTCCCATAAATATTCCACAAATTTCAACCAAATAATATGACTTTACATTTTTAACTTAGTGAAATTTAAATTTTAATATTTATGTTCTCTAGCGTGAATAATAAATATTATTCCAAACAAATTAGGTAATATATTTTTGCAAAGTCTTGGGTGAGGTCGTTAATGGTATAATAGTTCGGTTTATTAAGTATTTAGGGTTTTCAATATAAATTGAAAAATCATTGATTTCAATTGGATATTTAAGAAAATTTATACTACGTAATTTTTAATTAAATATGCGTATTTTAATTGTATATATATTATTTATTGATTTATTAATAGTAATCAAGAACAGGTTGGATAGAGAGTGCAGTGTAAACACAAAAAGAAAAAATCTCAAGTAATACAATTTTTGGGGATCTTTCGCCCATCGTCAGTGAAGAGAGAATAGAGTGACTTACTTTCTTCACCCCTCACTGACGAAGGGCGGGAAGACCCAATTTATACTCATTGTAATTTTTTCTTTTTGTGTGTGCACTGCACTCTCTATCCCACCTGTTCTTATAAATATATATAAGCTGGAAGAGCACTAGTACTNGTCCCGGTAGCACAACTGGTAAGTGCACCGGCCCGGATAGCAGGAGATCCAGGTTCGATTCCTGGCTGGGACAGATAGATTTTTTTATTCTATTCCCTTTCATTAATTGTTTAAAAAATCTCAAGGAGTACAATATTCTGGGGTCTCTCGCCCTTCGTCAGTGAGGAGTGAAGGGAGACTGCGTATATGTGTGTGTGTTGGCGCGCACACGGAAACTCTAATTAAAGAAAATATTGACAAATGTAACTCTGATGGCTTAACTCACTCTTTCTTTCCTGCCAGTCACTCTATTTATCGTTTACTATTATTTTTTATTTTTTTTAACTTTTATTTATTTATTACATTCTGTTAAATTAAAACATTTTGTAATTTGATCACCACAATGAATGAAAAAAAAAAATACTTTCAATGTAATAACATGAGGAGAGAAGGTGACCAATGACACCACTCTCAAATTATTTACAGATTATGTCCCCAGGAGGTCACAGGCCAATCTTCATTTGAGTCGACGGGTAGGGTTGTAGGGGATGGAGTTGGAATTTACTATTATTAATGTTCATTTTTGTTGAAACAACTTCAGTTACACGATTTTATTCATTTCCTTCAGTTAAATAAGTTTGTTTTGTTGAATTTCACAAGAGTAAAACTTCCGGAAATTCGCTGTAAAGAAATTGAATTTATCAATTTCCTGTTCGGTAGAAGAACTCTCAGAGTAAAGTAAAGCTAGAAGAAGCGGGTCGAGCGAGCGTATTGGTCGATAGATGTGTGCTGCTCCCGGAGCCGAGTTTGAGGACAGCAGTCAAACTCTCGTTACTGAAGATAGCCCCTCTGATCCGCATAACACCCCCTCTACACCCTCCACTCACCCTCTCCCTTCCCTCTCTTAGTATATCTCTCTCGTATCTCTCTCTCACTCATTCTGTCTCTTTGCTGCAAACAGTCCCTCCTCTCCGATGTTCCCTGCCCGGACTGACAGTCATGAATGTGGGTTCCAGGTGACACGACGACCCTCTCTTCTTCATTCCTTCAGCCCTGAAGATGGCTCACAATGTAAGCCGAAACGTTGGCAGATAATAAAAATACACATTTTTTAAATTTTATTTTTTGGATCTACCTTGACCGAACTAAAAAAAACATCTACTAAATAAAAAGAGGTTCATTATAGCATCATATTAATTTAAAAAATATTAATATAATATAATTTTTAATCGGTTATCAATAAAGTTTAAATGGATGATAGTTCTCCTGGAATTCCTAATTTCTGCGAAATCCCGTTGCCATGCAAAGGCATACTTTCTTATGTTTCTTCTCGCCTTGTTTTTGAATATTATTTTTTCATTCTAAATATAACTCCATTTAATTCAAGGCAGCACTTTATAGAAAGATAAACATTAATTTTAATTTCCTTATGTTACTACATATTGTTTTCTTTCTTTCCCACTTAGACACAATCTATTTTTAGGTCTTTTTTTTTTTCATTTTACATTTTTCTCAAATTTACACCGCTAAATATTATGCTAGTGAAATACCGCTGCTTAGAATAACTCAGAATTTTAAATGGCGTCTTATACTTGGTCAGTAAAACATTTATAGCTTTTGTTATTTCATATATATGAAGGAGAATTATAGCTGAGAAGACCTAAAGCTTCATATAACCTCCAGCATCCCCTAGAGTATAATCAACACATTCTAGCACATTCAACCTTTTTTGAAAAATTAATTAAATATGAATATTTTTATATAAAAGTGTTTTTGTATTTTTTTTTCAATAATATGAGCATTTTCTCTTTCTAAACAAATAAAAATTGCAAGATATTTGGATGGACATTTCATAAAGAAGAAATTACTAATTGAAAATTGTTCTTATACATGATTCCTCTCAGAAATTCAAATTCGACATGCCAATATTAGAAAGTTGATTCGTAACTTTGAGAGAAATGTAACAGCCCAGTGTGGCAATTTTCATATCTTGTTAAGATTCATATGATCTAGAAGTAAGTTTATCCCCAAGAATTTTTTAAGTGACTTAGGATTTACTGTCTTATCCTGGATACATCCCTTGCTATTGATTTATTCTGCAGCTGTTACTGCAACCAGCAACAGTTTTGAACCTCCAAGTGAGACAAAAGAAGGTGATAGCTTCATTTTTTTCTAGATGCCTCTTCTTCAGATTTTGTTTATCCTGTAACTGAATCTGTAGGACCTACTTAAGTAGGTATACTATTATATAATCGATATTAATATCGAACAATGGTAACAACAATCGATATTAAAGTTGAAGCAGTGGAACCTATTCATCCTATTACCCTCTTTTTCTCTCTAAAATAGTTTTCCCCCACATCCCCAGCTGCTCCTTAAGAAATCCTGTACCAATGGCTCTTCTCGCATGAAATGTCTAATGAATAGCAGAGATATCATTCATGAAACAAAATAAAACAATATAAGCAATCAGCAAAATAGGCTGTATGTAACTATTTGTGACCACCCACCCGGAAGGACAGGATGGGGCCCTGGAGTATGGAACAGCGCTTCAGTTGTAAGCGACCCGTTGCTGAACGTCTGTGGCCGTTAAAGCATGCCATCCAAATGTGAATGACGATGCTTTATAAATAAAGCTACAATAAAGTGTATGATCCACTTTTTATAACTTTGAATTTTTCAACCACTTTCTAATGGAGTCCCAAATCATCATTGACCCGGGCCCTCCTTCATGTTATTTGAACATTGACTCAATATGGAGGCATCGTTTATTCACTTTTGGATGGCATGCTTTAACTTCCTGCAACGGGCTGCTTGCAACTGAAGCGCTGTTCTATACTCCAGGGCTCCATCCAGTCCTTCTGAGTGGGTGGTCACAAATAGTTACAAAGTCTATTTTGCTAATTACTTATATTGTTTTCTTTAATTTCATGAATGAGATCTCTGCTATTCATTTTAGACATTTCAGGCAAGCTTTTTGAATACTTTTTTTTTATATAACCTTTATTTACATATTACATTCTGTTCAAAATAAATAAATACATTTTGTAATTTGATTACAATGAATAATAGAGAAAAAAAAAGACATGTCACATGAGGAGAGGAGGTGACCAGTGACACCACTCTCAAATTATTTACAGACTATGTCCACAGGAGGTCGCAGGGCCAACTTCGTTTGAGCCGACGGGGAGGGGTGTAGGGGTTGGAGTTGGAAGACAAGGTCTGTGCTAGTGGATTAGGATGGAGTGGCAGTTTACTGTGGAAAAGGTTGAAGCGGGAATAAATTAGATCCTGAACAAAAGTTATATTAAAATCGTGGTGAAGAGAGGAATTGGATACGTAATAGGGAGCATTTACAATTATTCTGAGGGTTTTAGATTGAAAGGACTGGATTCGTTGGATGTTAGAAGGCGCCAAGCCACCCCAGATTTCTACACCGTATGTCCAGATTGGTCGTAATAATGTTTTTTAGAGCATAATGTTTTCTATTATAAGAGTTCCTGTTCATGAGTCTGTATAGAAGTCCATATCTCGTCGATTAAGTTCTTGTCTTTTTATTTTAGTGTGTTCGCTCCATGTAAGTCGTGAGTCAAGATGGAACCCAAGGTAACGAACGGAATTTGAATGTGGTAAAGGAATATTGTTAAATTTTTTGAATACTACGGACTTTTTCTTTTAGACGTATTGGATATTTAAACATTAAGTTTAATTTGGAGGCTTGGTTGGCCGTTGAGTATTATGCTAGAGAAATTAGTCAGGGTTTGGTTTGGTTTGGGGTTGGATTATTTTATTATTGCCGACTTATTCCAATTAACTTGTAAGTCATCATCAGGGCGGTAGTGATTTCTGAAGAGATATCCGAGGATGGTTTATGGTCAAATGAATGAATAACTTTTTCAGCATTAAATTATAGATATACCTCTAATGAAAACCGGATATTACTCTTGCATAAACAACTAAAACGCTTTAGGCACTGAAACTTTGTTTTCAAAAAAAGAAAAGAGATAAAACTTTTATGTTGTCTCTTTCATGAATTTCATAATAACCACTATATTATGTTTAGAAAACTACAAATTTTCCATTGTTAGTGGTTTACAGTTTAACCTTGAATAAATATAAAATAAATTAAATCAGATAATCTTAGAGAAAATAAAGTTAAACCTCCAGTAGGTGATTATAGGACGGGCTTCTGATATTTGTTATAGTAAACCTCAGGAGTTAGCGTAAAAGAGTATTTTGATGACACGCGATAATAAAAATTTAAAAAAAAAACCCTTAGGAAACAGTTAACGAAGCTCGAACAAACTTCATTGGACACGATTTAATCGATACTTTATTATCAATATGTTTTTTGTATGTTTATTTTAGTATAACTATATATGTTATAACATAAATAATGTTTTACTGCCTGTACATTCAGAAAGAGTACATTCCAGTTCTACGAAAATGTTTCATGTTAATAAATAAATGCAATTTTCTCTCACTTTATCTTTCTCCTCCCTCTCTTCCCAAAACAATAAATAAATTAAATATAAAGCTTGACCCTGACATTTTCTATAATTAAAACTGGGCAACCAAAATATCCACAGACACGTCACATGAACAAAAACTCAACACAGAAAAACATAGAAAAGATTCACTCTATTTGTATCTATTGTGCACGCAAAATAACAAATTTCATAATACTAAAACTATGCCAAACGGGAAAAAAAATTTCCGCATTGGAAAACGATATACAATGCATCTGTATCTTTAATTGAAAAATATTTGTCATGTTTTAATGTATATAAAAGCAAATTCAAATTTAATACTAATTTTATACATAATTCAAAACTTTCGCTAAAGAATATTTTATAATAATTAACTAAGGGGCTCATTGAATATTTTCCTTATTTTAATATCATATATATGTATGATTCATTGAGTTTCAGTAACTTTTATACACCATTAAAAGTTTTAAATTAAAACATGTTTCAAGCAAGCTAACATACCTTAATCAATTATTTTTTATTGTATTTAGATCATATATTTGAATAATTAATTTAATGTAACTGACTAAGTTATGCTGCATTAAAAGAAGTACTACTGATTAAAAAACATGGGGGGGGGGGAGGCCAGGCTAGCTCAGGGGATCCATATGGGTCTTGCAATCCTGATGCCGCGGGTTCAAATCCCGCCCAGGTCAATCTTTTATTTATAAATGGAAGCTTGTCCTGAGCCGTGGATGTTTAAAATGGGGTGGCAACCTGTAGATAGCCCCTCCCTCCAATGACCCTAAGTGGTTGCAAGGGAGGCTAACACAGCAAAAAACAAAAACAAAAAAAAACATGGGGTAAGCTCTTGAATAATTATTGATTTAATTGAATAAAAGGAATTAGATNTTTTTTTGTAATTGATAACTGGAATTATGGAACTATTTTTATTCCCATTGATTTCTGCTGAGCTTAGAATATGTCATATTCAAAGAGAAGATATGTCCCATATGATTGACTGGAAGAATTACTCCTAACGATTGTCACACCTTCTTTAGTGTATCGTAGCTTGTAGTGCTTGTTTTCTTGTTTTTTGTTTTTTTCCTTGTTTATAAGGCTTTATATTTGTCCTAATGTAATTTAGAAATACTTTTAAGCTAATAATACCACCTTCATTTAGTATCACTCTTTGTATTACATCACTTTTATTTAGAAAAATTAGTACAAAAGAAAAAGTATACAAAGTTTTAATACAATTTAAAAATATCTGGAGAGTCTCACACTAATTAACCACTATTGGTTTATCAATTTGAAGTTGTTTCATGATTTAATTGAAATTAGGACAATTTTAATTACTTTAATTTAATTCATTTAGGAAAAAATGAACGTAAAATGAATACTTTTATTCATCATTATAGTTCTTATATTAGTACTGATTATTTGAAAAATAGTATTATTTTCATGATTTGGTAATATTGGGTGGTTTTAGGATCATAAAATATAAAATATTAAATGTCACTTTTGTTATTGAGTAAATAATTAACTGCTTAGAACTTACTATTCTTCATTCTTATTTTTCTGTTATTTTAAATAGTGTAAAAATGACGCGAGAGTAAGTTACATAACTATTTTTCACGTACTATTAATAGTAAAAGAAACCTTTCTTTTTTATTCTTTTTCTTATTACTATAAAATTAGTATTTTTATTGTTATTATTTATTAATTTTATTTTTGCAAACATATAACCTATTCGTGAAAGAACTAGGATTTAAAAAGAGTAAAATTTTGTGGGGGAGACTTCTCGCCTTTCGACAGGGAGGAGTGAATTGAGGAGTGAATGAAGGAAAAATTGTTTTTTGTTCTTATTTATTATATAT
>KZ808718.1:106130-117013 GCA_000696205.2 Oncopeltus fasciatus
ACATAAAAAAAAAATGCTAAAGCTTGTCTAGTCTGGCACTGAACTCATGAGCCAAAGGCCCCAGGTTTTTCTCCACCCTAGAATTTATAATGGCCCATTGGAGTTTTGTTTAAATACAACTATATATGTATGTATGTATATATATATGTATATATATATATATATATGTATATATATATATGTATATGTATAAACATGTATAATTGATTGGACCAAAATTTAGCTATTCCAAGGTAGGATCGGAGAAAATATAAAGTCAAATTTTTAACAAATGCGTTATTTTAGCATCGTGAATAAAGAATATATCTGCTAAAACTAAACATTTCTAAAGAAGTGGTGTGAACCGACTCACTCAATAAGCAAAAAGAGTGAACTTCCAGAGATGATTGGGCTGACCTCAAAGGATTCAGTTATAGTGAAAATCGAGATGGCGGATTTTCTCTTGAAACAAGGCGATAGCCATCTGTTCATTCCGTACTACACAGCTCCGCCAAGCCCCCTCCATAGACTAGCTTTAATTCCGGAGATAGGCAGGGCTTAAATTCAGGAGCTTGGATTTGCATTAGGCGATAAAAGACGTGGCTTGAGAGTTGTCGACTTTTGGTCGAATAAAAAGCTTTCCTCCAGATCTGGATCTCTAAGGTCGGTGAAAAGAAGGCTTTGCCAAGAGTACCGCTTCCCTACCTTCCTTGCTTTTCTCTTTTGTCCAGACATTTCCCTAAGTTTCCAGTCCTCCAGCCTCTACTGCTTTTTACTTTCTTTTTTTTATTCTTCCGTAGGATGTTTGTAGAGCTTCTTTAATTTTCATTATTCTGTCTTGTTTCGTAACGCTTAATCCTATTAGGTCTGCATTTTTTTTAAATTTTTTTTTGGGGGGGGGGGATGTGATAATTTTTCCAGTAACGAATAAAGATACTTTAAAGCTTTTTTTCCAAATTTAGAGAAGTGGAAAAGCAGAATTCGTTCACATGTATTTTTATGGTGTGCGTAGGGAAACCATTAGAGAGGAGTATGTCTGTCACGTTTTTAATATTTTTGCTACGGAATGTCTTGTCAAAGAGTGTAAGAGATCTGTCGATAAGGTTTTTGGCTAAATTTAGTTTTTGATGATGAGGATGAAATGAGTTGAAATGGAGGAGACGACCTGATTAAGTGTGCTTAGTGTACCAACCAGTAGAGATAGAGCAATTAGTGTTACGGATAATACGGGTGTCGAGGAAAGGGAGTTTATAATCAGACTCAATTTCAATGGTGAGTTTTAGACGAGGGTTATAAGAATAGAATGCAGTAGGGATCTGGGGATTTTGTCTGGATTGTGAATGAGGAATAAGTCATCAACATATTTTTTAAGGAAGAAAAGGTCGTTTTGAAAGGATGGAAGGATAGAGTTTAGGAGATCGTTAAGGTTAATATTGGAAATGTCGGGAGCAAGGTTATTTCCCATAGACGTACAACATAGGGAAAGGGACTCGAGGTATGTAGATCGAGATAATGTGTAGTGTGGTCTTGGATTGTAGTCCAATGTTTATCTACAATTTAGAAGGCTTAATCAATAGGTATATTAGTGAAGAAAGATTCGGCGTCTAGGAAGCAAAGAGTGTAACCTTTGCCGATAAGTAGAGATCAAAGCTGTGCTTTTACGTCATATGAGTTTTAATGTTATATGGATGTTGTTGGCTAAGAATCTGTAAGGATGGAAGAATAAATTTGCTCATTTTAGATGATGGAAGGTTAATATTGGATTTTTTTTAAATTTATTTATTTATTTTTTTTTATTTTTAAGGGGATGTGATAATTTGTCCAGTAACGAATAAAGATACTTTAAAGCTTTTGCCCAAATTTACTTTTCCTTAAATATGTAAGTGTACATTATTAAATATCACTCGGAACCAGTTAATACGGAATCAGTAAATACTAGCTAATCATTTTATTATAAAAATTTAAATATGATAGGAGCTCAGAGATAAACTGATCCTTAACTTAAAAATAAAGTTATTTTACAGTGTGTTTGCCACCAAGTTTAACGCACAATAATAAAGGATTTAACCATATCGCCTTCTGGAAAAAAATTTCTTTTTACGATACCTCTCTGCTTTAATAAGCTCTAAACAATGAGCTCTTCATATCTCCCTTAGATAAAATAATGAACAATATTAGTTATTTTTCATTACTCAGAGTTGGAATCGTTAAAAATAAATTGAGATAAACTGGTATCTCGTAAGATGTGAAGAATACCGTGAAGATTCGTCACTAAGCAACCCACTCAGCTCCCTTTTAATAGTATTAACTGCTTTAAGTACAGCGAGAAGTCGTCCTCTTAAGTTCCGATTAAGCACTCCTCAACTTCCTCACATCAACACGTAAATACCTTTAGCCTTGGGCTCCCTTCAGAGTGAGCGACAAAGCGTTCATGAGCTTCCGGGGAATATATTCATTTACTTAGACTACCTTTAGAGACAAACTAGAAGAAGATACAAATTCTTCTACTAAAGTTCACCTCACAGGATAACTTAGCATATCTTCTTTTTATCCATGTATAAATGTCAGAATTTATGATACTTGACTTTATTAATTATGGGAAGATATTTGAATGTGGGGAGATGGTTCCCTCGTTACAATCCTAAGGCAACACGTTCTCTAGTGACAAGTGAAGCCATCTTCAGGTTTGTGGATATACAATATCATAAGAAAATTTTTTTTTATCGATTTACAATATTATTACATAGAATTTCCATAACTAAAAATTGTTTATATCAATTGCTTTGGAAAAAAAAACAATGAGAAAACTGTAGACAAATTCACCACAACTACCTATCACGAAGGCAAAAGGGGATGTTTTGTCACCTAGATCACACGTTCATGACTGTGAGGTAGAGTTTGAAAACTCAAAGGAAGAAATATCAGGAAAAAATGGTAGGAATTATTGCGGATAAGTAACCTAAGGAACTAGGAGACAGGTTTATTATTTGATATTTTTGGTTGGGGTTCTGTCAAGGTAAATCCAAAAGTACAATTTAAAATTTTTTTTTATTTTTTAAATTATCTTCCAACGTTTCGGCTCACATTGTAAGCCATTTGTATGCCATCTTCAGGGCGAGAGCAAATAATTAAAAAAGTACACATTTTTTTAAATTGTATTTTAGGATCTACCTTGACCGAACCCTAACAGAAAACATAATAATATCTACGGTCAAAAAACTCTTCAGTTAGACAGGTTTATTTGCGAGGAAGGCTAATGGTTTTTCAGAATGTTTGAATAAGTTGAAGAAATTTGTTCTATGTCAGTTCTGTCGTTAACTGGATTGTTTATGTGTACGGATTCAGATAAAAGACGTTTGTGTCCATAGGGTTCAGTGGAAAGGATGGTAATTTTATCAAAGTCAAATGTGTGTACTTCATGAATGACGTGTTTTGTTAGGGCAGTTTTTATTTCTTTTTTGGTGATGTACAGGAGAGAATGAAAAGTGAGGTCATTATTTTGGGGGAGAGGCTTAGTTTGAGAAATGCAAGAGTAAAATTCGTTCACAAGTATTTTTATTGTGTGCGTAGGGAAACCATTAGAGACAAGGATGTCTGTCACGTTTTTAATATTTTTGCTACGGAATGTCTTGTCAGAGAGTTTGAGTGATCTCTCGGTAAGGTTTTTAGCCAAATTTAGTTTTTGATGATGAGGATGACATGAGTTGAAATGGAGGAGACGACCTGAGTATCTGTGTTTAGTGTTCCACCCAGTAGAGATAGAGCAATTAGTGTTACGGATAATACGGATATTCAGACTCAATTTCAATGGTGAGTTTTAGACAAGGGTTCTAAGAATAAAATGCAGTAAGGATCTGGGGATTTTGTCTGGATTGAGAATGAGGAACAAGTCATCAACATATTTTTTAAGGAAAAAAAGGTCGTTTTGAAAGGATGGAAGGATAGTGCTTAGGATATCGTTAAGGTTAATATTGGAATTTTCGAGAACAAGGTTATTTCCCATAGTCAGTCTTACAACATAGGGAAAAAGACTCGAGGTATGTAGGTATGTAGACCGAGATAATGTGTAGTGTGGTCTTGGATTGTAGTCCAGTGTTTATCCACAATTTAGAAGGCTTAATCAATAGGTATATTAGTGAAGAAAGATTCGGCGTCTAGGAAGCAAAGAGTGTAACCTTTGCGGATAAGTAGAGATTTAAGCTGTGCTTTTAGGTCAAATGTGTTTTTATGTTATATGGATTTTGTTGACCAAGAATCTGTAAGGGTGGAAGAAGAAATTCGCTCAATTTAGATGAAGGAAGGTTAATATTGGAGGCAATGGGGCGGAGGGGGTTCTGAGGCTTATGGGTTTTTGGAAGGCCGTAACATCCAGGTGCTTGGGAATTATATGAAATTAGTTTGTAATATATCTATTCGCCAATGTCTGTTGCGTCTTGTATTTTTGTAATCTGGCTGTTAAATTTTGTGATAAGTGCTGGTGTATGGTCTCTATATTTTCAGATTGTTGTTGGTTATCAGTACCATACATTAATATTTGAGTTTTGGTCAGAAAGGAGTGTAGAAAATAACTAACAAAATGTATTAATTATTATCAACGTTTCGGCTTGCAATATAAGTCATTTTCAAGGATGTTGATCGTGGAATGTCTGGCAAGCAAGGATAATAAAAATAAAATAAATTCGTGATAGTTTCTTCGTTCAATTCTATCTTTTCTAAACGCGATCAGTTAGAGGATATCTTATTCAATCACTGGCACATCAATTCTGATGATGAATTTTTGGATACCCTTAAAGACTTGCTAAAAATTGTGTGCTGTAACTCCCCAGACGTTTAACAAGAAAAAGAAACTACCAAAATAGTAAAATTAATGAATAACTCTCGAGGAGTTAATCTACTAAAGCTTGGGGTTTTTTGCACTTGGGTTTTCTCTATAAGATATATAATGTATTTTCAGTGGTGAACAGGGGTGAAGTTAGAAAGTTCTAAGTATAAGAAAACTTTTTGTTCTATAACTCATTCAGTGAGTTAATTTCAATTAAACTTCAAATTGCTACATTATAGAGAACGAGCTGCATTCATCCTTAATAACTTAGGACGAGATAGCCCTTCGAATAATAAATGTAACTTTATCTTTTCTCAACACAAAGCACCACACACTTGTACTGTATCGAGTGTACTCTGATTTATCTTAACTTTCCATCTTTTGAAGTCAATGTCAAAAATCCAAACACAGGATTGTTCAGGAATTCTTCTAATTTTGTAAAATACTTGTAGATATGAGCGTGCAGTTCTTTATTGTGAAAGAATAGTAAATGGTCTATTAATCTTAGCCTGAAATATAAACACTAAGGATAAAAAATGTAAGAAAATAGTACCTGTGGATAATAGCTTTACTCTTTTCACAAACATTCTTTTAAACCTTCCATAATTTGTTAATTGACTGTTTCTAGTTTTAAGGCGCTCAGATACTAAGGCTATCAGCGTCTATATAAAACACATAAACACACACACACTCATATACATATGTATTACATAAATATTGGGGAAGTGGAACACATTTAATAACTTTATATAATTTGAAAAGTTATTTTGTAATTGAAAGTTTCACTTATTTTAACTGTCTTTGACATTAATGTATGGGGTCTACTTTACTTGGGGATCTTGGAAGATAAGAGAAAGGCTCATGCCACCAAGCCCAGGTCCCCGACCCTCAACCCGGGACAGCTCTGCCTTAGGAGGCCCACGTCTAGGTGGCTATTTGGGTTCGGGGTAGAGGGTGTGCTTGATGGTGGCAGGCCAACCACACCCTCAGACCTACTTGAGGTTGGGCCTGCAAGGGCGCTAAGACCGACCCTGAAGAGGGCCGACGGACCCCTTGCGCTGCGATACGACCCCAGAACTCTTTATAATAATAAATTTTCTGGATTTTTTGAGATTTCTATTTATATTGCACTAAAGAGGGTTACATCTTTAATAAACATTAAGATTTTATTTAAGACAGTGGGGTTGTCGACAAGGAAACAGTTCTATCTGGAGGGATAACATTAAGATGAGGTTTAAATTTAGGGCATTGGAAAAAAAAATATGTTCCACAGTTAAGTGATTCTTACTGAAGGAACATTTGGGTGCATCATCTTTGGTTATAAGGTATCCGTGCGTGTATGGCGATTGCTTAGTCAGGATATTATCCTGATGAACAAACCCTCGTGTTCTTTGGAGCAACAGTTTTTGCATTCTCTTTTAATTTTTCTAAAATTTCTATTTTGGGGTTATACATTAGCTCATAATGTCGCAAGACCCCGTTACTAATATTTAATTTAGTATTTGGTTCTTTTTTAATTAAAATAAATTTTAATGAATGAAGAATGTATTTTAAAACTGGCTCCTCTNTAAGTTGAGGAATGAACTTGCCAGGAATCCAATCACTAACGAACTTGTGAGTGAAAGGAAAAATGCTTAAAAGCCGATATTGAATTAAAGCAAACAAAATTTACGATCACAAAAAAAAAAAGCAAACAGACTAACAATGTATACACTCGCTCCACATGGTAGCAAAAAAAAAAAAAAAAAAAAAAAAAAAAGGATATTTGTTATCAGGTTGCTCTGGTTCTCTATATCCAGCCGAATTGTCTCGTGATTACGTACATGTTCTATCCGATAATGGATTAAAGGATTCCACAAATTATATGTATTAACAATTATTACCCCAAGAAATGTAAAGTTTTTTATATAAAGATATCTCACCTTGTTCAGGATAGGTTGTTACCAGCATTGTATCCTAAACATGATTATTTGTGGATTGTTTATCTCACAAGGGCAGTAGACTTGAAGACTTGATTGAGATTTCCTGCGCGTCTTCTTGAATCCTAAAGAGAAAGTTTTTTTTTTTTTTTTTTTTTTTTTTTTTACAATATGACAGAGCCCGGGACTTTCTCTGCATTACTGATCCTTACAGCAAACATTTTTTCAAGGAAAAAGGAGAGGATCTTCATGCTCTCTGAATGACTGCAGAGTAAACGTATTTTTACTAAAAGAAAATGTTATGCCAGGCATTTTTACTACGTACGTTATATGACGACACTAGCAAGAGATGGAATGGTCCAAACCTCCCAAGCACTCATACCACCCACTGATCAATATTATTATTTAAGAAATTTCTCTGCTTATTATTGTAGTGTCGGTGAGAGTCAATTGACGCAATGAATAGTGTTTGGAATTTTTAAATATAGAGAAATCAAATTCCCCATCAGATATGTAGAAAGTTTAATAATTTGCATAATGATAATCAGCAAATAGAATATCAAGGAAATTTAATAATTTAGAAAAAATTGGGCATGCAGAAAGTTTTTCAGGAAGCCATATTTCCTCATTGCTCCAGTGGGATTTTACGAATTTATTATGTATACTTTTCATACATATTTTTATTACATTGGAGAAGGTGCTGGACAGATTATGTTACAGATAAGGAGATTGAGACTGCTCATCTGAAGATATCCATAATGAGCTCCCTTGAGGATGGCAATATGGCTGGACGAGATTGATTTGGCTATGCCTGCAGCTTGGCCAAGAGAGGGCCAGTGGATTAGCCTATGATCTCAAACCAATCAGGGATATGTGTGGTCGGCCCTTCTCTAAGGAACATTAGTACTGCAGTACAGGATTTCAGGAATATTCATTATTCCCTTCCAAATAAACTCTCCTACACGCTTTCCAATTTCCAATGCATTCCCAATTTTATTTTATTAGAATGAGGGTTAAATAATCATGAAAAGAAAAATTGTTTCCAGCTCATCATCGTTTTTAAGTTCCCTTAACCCAGTTTAGCTATTTCGAGCGATTTGTTTTGCTTTAATTATTGTATGAGTTTGTAAATGTAGTTATAAATGGGATAATTTTTATTCAGCTACTTACATAATAGTTATGGTATTTATCCCATATTTCAATTTACATTTAATATTTAAACTGTCTTTGCTTTTATCAGATTTCTTGGAAAATTTTAGTGGTGTTTAGTAGAGAATTGTATGCAAAAATGGTCGATCCAAAAAAATACAATTTAAAAAAAAAATGTATTTTTTAATTATCTGCTGACGTTTCAGCTTACATTATAAGCAATCTTCAGGGCTGTTGAAATACAATGTTATAAGAAAAACAAGAAACTATGCGATTTAAATTATTGCTACATAAAATTGACGTTCCTATAGTTTTTTTCTTCTTAACATTGTATTTAAAACAGTCCTGTAGATGACTTACAATGTAAGTTGAAACGTCATCAGATAATTAAAAAATACATATTTATTAAATTGCATTTTTGGATCAACCTTGACCGTACCCCAACAAAAAGACATCTACTAATAATCTCTACAGTGAAACTCTCCTTTTAAATTTATAGGTGTTTTTTTCTGTTGAGATTTTTGAAATTTTTTTAGATTGTTCAGTTTTCTGTTTTCCTCCGAATTCATTAAAATGTTTTATTTACTAACGTTTATGTCCATAATTAATTTCTACACATTATTTTTGTAATTTATGTTATCGAAACCGGACCTGATCATGAGGAGAATTATGAAACGGTACTATTACTATAATTAGTATTACTATAATTATATATAGTGATATATTCTGCTTTCATGAATGTGGGGAGGTCAGCTATATCTGCGAACAAGGAATATACATAACGTATGTACCCAACGAAATAGCCATCTGATGTCACCGAAGTTCGATCATTTTACATTTGCACACAATGATCTTTGACCCTTTCACCTGTAACGTTTAGTAACAGTTTTGAAGGAGAACCGTGTAAATACACTGAAGAAAGACAAACCAACTGAGTTCTCATTTTTACATTGATGTCTCCCACATCAATGAGGTTGCATGATTCAAAAGATGTTTGGAATATTCACAATTTCCGTATTTATTTGTCATTTGTACAAATTTAAATTTTGTTCAATGCCGTCTTTGGATCAAATAACATTTCCTAAATTTCTTAGTAAAAATAAAACCTAGTTAGCGAATCAGAAAACTGTTTTTCTGCTTCATGTAATTTTAATCTGCAATTAAAACTGAATTATTTATGTTAAAAAATATTAAATGTAACGGTGTTATCTCGGATGGGATTTTTTAAAAGCCTTTTGTACTACAAAAAGTCTTACTTCAATAACAATATGAATTTCAACGTATGTGAATTAATTTAAAAATTGATGATCTCAGAAAAAAAAAGTTCCATGCATGTAAATATTCAATATCATTTACATGCAATTTTGTTAATAACTGACTCTCAATTAATTATAATAGCTCCAAAATCTTTGTCATAAAAGCCGTACTACTTGAAAACCGTTAGATGTAATTCTCTTACCTAAAAGTTTTTCTTAAACAAATAAATTCCAATGACGATTGAATCGGCTGATACATTTGTAATTGACTGGAAGATCAGGAACGTCTGGTTTTATAAGAAATTATATAAATTAATATCGTAGCAATACTCAATCGGAGAGAACTTTTAAAGCCATTTTTACCTAAATATAAGGTTAAGTTATTAGATGATTTTAGTTGGGGTTCGGTCAAGGTAGATCCAAAAAAAATACAAGTTAAAAAAAATTGTATTTTTTAAAAGATTATCTGCCAACGTTTCGGCTTACATTGTAAGCCATCTTCAGGGCTGCCTATCATGAAGACGAGAGAGGACGTCCTGTCTCTAAGTTTCCATTTCCATGACTCTAAATGTCATGATAGGCAGCCCTATCATTTTATTAAATCTTTTAAAAAATAAGCTTTTTTTTTTTAAATTTGTATTTTCTTTTATCTACCTTGACCNCGGTCCAGGGAAATCCAAAAAACACAAATTTAAAAAATGTAATTTTTTAAAAGATTATCTGCCAACGTTTCGGCTTACATTGTAAGCCATCTTCAGGGCTATCATGGAGACGAGAGAGGTCAGTCATGGAAATGTGAACTCAGAGACAGGACGTCCTTTCTCGCATTAATGATAGGCAGCCCTGAAGATGGCTTACAATGTAAGCCGAAACGTTGGCAGATAATCTTTAAAAAAAATACACTTCTTTTAATTTGTATTTTCTTTTATCTACCTTGACCGAACCCCAACTAAAATCATCTAATAATAATATCTACGGTCAAATAATTTATAGTAAACATATTAAAGGGTATTTATAGGGCGTAATAACCTAGAAGTTGATTGCCCTCCAATGATCTACTACTACTACTCTACGGTCAAAAACTCTCCATTAGGTTAAGTCGTTCAACATGTTTTCAAGCCACTGTGTGAGTGTGAGTGTGTGTAGTGTCTACACAATAGTGTCCCATGGGCTTCTTATTCTTTCCTGTTGGTTGAAATTCAAAGCATATCGTCATCGTTTCTTACATGTATTTTAAACGGGGCATAAAACCGATTGATCAAGTCTGCGAATTTGCAAATCTTCTATTTACTTAAATTGGTAGAAAAACTTCCGAATTTGACCAAACAAAAAGTTTGTTATGCCGTTACTGTGGCCTTCAAATTCTAAATTGGTGAATGACAGATATTTTTTGTAAATAAATTAAAATTAAAGAATCCCTTTTATATCCCTTATATCTGTGAAAAAATAAATAAAAAATTTATTCTTTAAAAAATTATTATATTTGGGATATAAATAATTTTTTTATAGCCATTTTTTTAGTAGCCCTCTAAACCTAAGTTGAGGAATGAACTTGCCAGGAATCCAATCACTAACGAACTTGTGAGTGAAAGGAAAAATGCTTAAAAGCCGATATTGAATTAAAGCAAACAAAATTTACGATCACAAAAAAAAAAAGCAAACAGACTAACAATGTATACACTCGCTCCACATGGTAGCAAAAAAAAAAAAAAAAAAAAAAAAAAAAAAAAAAAAAAAAAAAAAAAAAAAAAAAAAAAA